>JAQZBX010059628.1:0-17485 GCA_029593785.1 Cabassous unicinctus
ACAGCCTGCTCGTGATGACGGCAGACGCGGAAGAGCAGGGGCAGAAATGCGTGCATCAGATGTGCTAATACCTACTGACCAGAGCAAGGCCCGTGGCCAAGTTCAGAGTCACTACGAATAGCATGACAACCGAGATGAGGAAGCGTTAGGGCCTTGGAAGTGCTCCACCAGCCACGCTGCTCCTGGACCCTTACACAGACTGGAGCCCCAAATCAGACCTGACTAGGATTTCTGTGCCCTTCCAAGGGCGTAAAAGACTACTTGAGTAGAGTGGTCGGGAAGGCAAAATGCTGACCACTCTGAGACTTCTGACAGCGTATTCCAGGTAAGACATGAATTATCTGGAAGAAGATTTGCAAACCTGGGATTGTACGGAAACACAATTGGGAGGCATGATCACCAACAAATGGAGATACCAAAACACCTCCCAACAAAGGTTGAAAATTTCTGACCAAGCTAGAATAGTATTTATTATTTACTGCCTATAACCACTTAGCAACAGTCATAACAACAATAATTGCAAACATTTATTTAGCAGTTATTAGGTCTCAGGCACTGTGCTAAGCACTGTACATGCATTATACCACTTAATCTTTGAAATAAGCCTGTGCTGTAGACATCATTACCGTTGTTATTTTTATTATTATGCCAATTTTATAGATGAGAAAACTGAGGCCAGTGGTTAAATAACTGGCCCAAGAGGCCACAGAGAGTAAAAGAGGAGCTGGGACTTGACCCAGGTCTGTAAAAAGATGATGCTTTTTACCTCTACTCTATGCCATCCCTCTCTTTATCCACATACGCCTCCAAGGCCTTGTCATCCTCCCCTTTTAATTTATAAATAATACTCAGAGGTTCTGAATCTTCTTCAATAAGTTACAGAAAGACTATTCTGTCTAAAACTACCTACAATTTACTCAATGCCTGACTGGTTTAATTTAGTGTTCCTTCCATTTGTACATTAACTAAGATGGTTTCTAGGCAGAAGTTAGGCTAAGACCTCAGATGCAAAGCCTGACTGGCTACTGCCAATCTATGAATATAAATCGTGCAGGGAAGAAATCAATAAAGCTCCATGAAGCAGAACAGAAGGGGAAAAAGCCCAGCACTTGGAGTCAAGCACCCTGTTTCTTTTCTGAAAAATGAGACTATTCGGGAATTATATTCAAAATGTTGAACTACAATATAAATTGGTATATAAAGATAGACCAAAAATTGTAAATGCATTCCCCTTTGTTCTCTACATAACATACATGTATGTATAAAAGTTAACTGTTTGCCAAAATTTGCTAAGTGATATAAACTGTACCACTTAATGTCTATCAAATTGCCGTAAAATTTTTTAAATCATTTGGTTTTTAGACTTGTTGGCACACCCTTCTGTTTGATGCAGTCGTCATTAGTGAATGGTGACTCTGAACCACAATTTGACACAGGGAGCCACATCAAGCTTTTTCAAGGACGTTTACACTAAATTAATAGTCCTTAGGACCCCGGTCCCCAGCACCTAAGCCAAAGGGAGGCTGCTGGTGCACTGTGGCCAGACACTGAATGTCAGCTCTTCCCACAGGACCTGGACCCAAAGTCCCTGCCCTTGGCCTCTGCTGAGAATGCTACCACCGGCACCTCCTGCCCTCATTCTTTCTCCGGAGCCCCACCCAGAGCCGTGAGCCCACCCTGAACTCACCTCCATAGGTCCACTCAGTAGCTACCAGCACCCTCCTGTACCCACATTGACCCCTACCCTGCTCTGGTACCAATATAATTCAGCGGTGCCTAGTGACCAAACTCCAATCCTGAGAAATACTTGTCTGCACACTCTATGAATTGCTGTGATGTTTAAATGAGCAAATGTATGAGAAGTTGCCTTCCAACAGACACACACAGTAAATAATGCTTAGAAAATGCTTTGGGGCATGTTCTTAGCTACTGAATGTGTGTTGGATGGTGCAAAAAGAATCCAAATGTTAGTCTATTCCTTTTTCTCTTGCTTTCTGTTCACTAACTCCAGGAAACAATCTGCAAAGCACGGAAAAACAAAAAACTAAACAAAACCAAAAAACCCCACAAGGGCTAAGTTTGTCAGCAAACTGGAATGCTGGGAAGAATTCAAATAGTTAACAGTATGGGGGGGTGGACTTCATGGCCAACAGTCATCTCATAACGCTCTAATGAGGGCAGCTCTCTCCCAGCATGGAGGTGAGGGCCATGAACGTGACTGAACTGCTTTCACTGGATGTGTACATTACACCAAGACCTCCGGCCCTGCTGATCCTGCCTAAGCTGGGGGTCCCAGAGCAAAGGGGGCACCGCAGTGCAACAGTCAGGTTGTACCTGACGAAGCCTTTGAGGCCCGTGTGGAATAAAGAGAGGGATGGTAATGAATAGTGCTAAAAAGTATGTACCTGGAGGAACTAACCAAGTTTCCGACGTGGCTTAAGACCACGATAGAAGCTCCTAGGTTCAGTGTGTCAAGAAAAGTCCAGAAGCCCTGAGATTTCTGGAGATTTTATACAGATGGATTTCCTACCACATAGAAAACGCCATTAAAATGGGGTGGGGATCTGTGAGGAAGAGAGAAAAACCACAGGGGGAAACCATTAACAGATAATGAATCATCCTCTCAGCTTAGCAGCTCCCGCTGCTTCCTCTCACAAAATAGCATCTTCTGCCAGGCAAGGTTATATGTTGAGAGGAGGATTCACTTGTAAAAAGCAGGGCTGGAACCAGAGGTTCTAACAGTATGTGTGTGTGTGTGTGTGTGTGTGTATGTGTGTGTGTAAGAGAGAGAGAGAGAGAGAGAGAGAGAGAGAGAGAGAGAGAGAGAGAGAGGAGATCGTGTGTTTTAAATCTCGTTAGTAGATTTAGTAGTCTAAGGACAGTTTTCCCTTCTCTACCTTCTAGCTGGTGTCTCCTCCTCCGTGGATCCTCACTGCAAAGCCTCAGGGCTTGGGCGGGGCCCTCTGTCCTAGCTCTGTCACCTCCTTAGGTGAGTAAGAGCAGGGCTCATTCACCACTGAAATGCTGATGATTCCCAAATTTATTTTTCCTGGGTCAGACCTTCCCTACAAACAGCAATTTCATATGGTACAGCTTAATATGTCAACCACTAAAAAGTCGTACGGTTTTTTCCTCTTTAAAACGAAGCCTTCTGGTCACATGATTTGTAAACCCTAAGAAACATTAACTAACCACCCACGGCCTCTTTCACGAGTGGAACAGTTTAGGTGCGACTGAGGGGCAGCCGCTCCGCGTGGCTTCTTACACTCCTGCCCCCACCCCCCCACCCCCACCCACCCAGCGTCCAGGACCTGGTCAGAGGAATATAAAAAGATTAGAAACAGACGCAGGATACATCTCCTGACAGTTGGTTATGTCTCAGGGATTAATCTTTCAGCCAAGGTGACCATCAACCGTTTAAAAGTTCTATTTGTTTTCTTTCTGAGAAAAAAAAAAAAATTTTTTTTGGGGGGGGCAGTGGCAAGTCAGGAATTTTGGTAATTTTTTACTGGGAAAAATAAAATGAGATGAATCTCTTTTGTGTGGTTCAGTACACTCAGTTCTTTTCTGCATTTCATGGAAGAGCAGGAGAGGATATTCAGAAGCCAAAGGGCCCAGTTTTCAGAACCAGTATAGACAGTTTCTATTTTAACGTTCCCAGGGAACTGAAGCAGGTTAGTGCTCGGCATTTTAACCTTGGTAGAGGAAAATCCCAGCCCATGTTGAGTTCCCCATATGCAAGAGGCGCAGTTTAAGGAATTTTAAACTAATGATAAAAGTATAGCCCCTTATTCCTAGGAAAGTATGTTTGTCCATAATATCAACACCCCTGAGCCCAAAGAAGATGTCCTATTTTCATGCTAACTCTGGCTTCAGTACTTTAGATCAGATTTTGTCGGGAACCTAGAGAACAAGGGGATCTTGGAAGCTACTTAATCTAATTGCCTTTGTTTTACAGATGAGCAAGGTAAGAACAGAAGAGTCCAGTGACTTGCTCAAGATCACACAGCAAGTCCCTTAATCTCGGTCTCCATTTCCCCATCTTTTAAATGGCAATAACAAAAATATCTTACGGGTTTCTTGTGATTATTAAATTAAATAACGTATAAAACAGGCTAAGCAGAGCGCCTGATGCCAGAAAGAAAAACAGATGTTTAGTATTAATAATCCTCTCCAGGCTTATCCTTTGATCAGAAGGTTGTTAGGCTTATAAATCGGCAAATCTGGCTGCATCATGTTCAAATATCCCTACCACTTTTCTATCTGGCTTAAAAAAAAAAAAAAATCAGAAAGGCCACTCTAAAATTAACCCCCTTCTGTTTTTGAACTTCACAAATTAAACCCAACAGTGGGGGGATTTGAGAAGAGGGAAATCTCCCCTTTAAGTACAAAATGGACCTTTCTGGGGATGAAAGATGGCCTCTAAGATAGCAAGGGATTTGTCTTCCCCTTTATGAAGCCAGCTTAATTAAAGAAGCTTTTCTATGGGTTCTTCAATTAAATAGACACCACTGTAAAGGCAGCCTGGATATGCATGAGAGAGCGCCCTCTGCTGTGGATTTTCATTAGTGCATTAATCATTGGTCTGGGTATCCTGGGCCAGGCAGTGGACTTAGGTCTCTTGGATTTGTGGGAGTGGAGGACACGGACTTGTTCTTCAAGCTCTGACACCACCCCAACCCCCAAATGGAAAGAGCAACCCTACAGCATTCTCAACCAAATAAAGAATTCTAGGGGAGAGGCTGAGACTGGGCAATGGGGAGAGAATGTTGCTAACAAACTAATACATCACATCCCTGAGTACTCAAGCCAGACTCCAGTTGAAGGTCCAAAAGTAGAAAAAAGGCCAGTTAGCCTCTGAAGCATCCCTAAGCTTCAGGTGGACAGCAAATTATCACAGAAACCAAACCTAGAGAATCAACAATATGCAGATGAAAGATGACACTCCTCTTCCATATTTAAAAAGCTAGGTAGGCTCCCCAAGGTCATTGTGCTTATCTGATATGTCTTAGGGTTTGCACCTGGGAGAAGACTTTCAGCTTGCCCTAAGGAAGAATGATCCAGTAGTCACAGTTGACAAGTGACGGCACACATGCCACAGAGAAGATGTGACAATGAGTTTCCTATCTCTAGAGGTAATCAAAAGAGAGTCTGGGTTATTCCTTAGGGATGGGGAGGACTCTCAAGATGCCACATCCAGATGGGCAGCTGGTCTACACCACTAGCTTTCAGATATTGAGATTATGAGATCAGAAAACTTGGAGGCGCTACGTAGGGTTGCTAAATAAGGACAATTATAAAAAACTATTTAGCATCACCATGATTTCACAAAAGAAGGAACCATTTAAAACAAATTTAAAAACCAAAGACAAACCTCTGCAAAACAGAATTTTCTTTAAACTGATTGAATTTAGTTTCATGCACGTCACAAACCATTATTCTTCACATTTTGTTGTGAATCAACGAAAATATTATCCTAGAACAGCATGCTTACTCATTAGCTTTTGGGAAATCAATTTTTTATAATAAAAAGAATAAAGTTATTTTCATTTTGGAAAAATAAGAAAAGATCCCGTCCAATTCTGAGTTTTTGAATTGAAGAGTCTGTGAGCATCTGAGATTGGCAGAGCAGAAGGTCTTAGGAAGGAGGCAGGGGTGGCACCATGCTGCTTTCCCTTCTTCACCAGAAGTCAACGCAGCACCCCAAGCAACACTCACCTACAGGCTCTTAACTCGGGGTTCGTATTAGTCAAGGTTCTCTAGGGAAACAGAACCGACAGGAGGTATCTGTAAATATTAGGAGGTCTTTATAAGAATTATCTCACCTGACTGTAGGGATGGGCAAGTTCAAATTCTGTAGGACAGGCTACAGGCTGGGAACTCCAGTGAAGGTATTCAATGAGTTCCCCAGGAGAAGCTGGCTGGCTAAAGCAGAGATGGAAATTCTCCCTTCTAACTGCTGAAATCATCACTTCTCCTTTTAAGACCTTCCACTGATTAGATGAGACATGATCTCTCATTGCTGCAGGCAATCTCCTCAGTTGCTTGTAGATGTAATCAGCCATAGATACAAACAACTTACTGATGATTTAAATCCACGGAATGTCCTCACAATCATGCCAGTGCTTGTTTGACCAAACAACTGGACACCATAACCTGGCCAAGTTGACACATGAACTTAATCATCACAGAGTTCATGGCTGGACTTGAGATTCCCCTTCCCCTGAAAACTGAATGCCAAATTAGGCATATTTTCTTGGCATGCACGTTCAGAACTTTCATCATGTTCACAAAGGGGCCCCAAAACTCAAAAATGTAAAGCCAGTAATCTAATCGGAAGGATGAATTTCAAAATATCTTCTCTTGGGACCTGTAGTAGATTGCACTATCAGTCCCAATTTTTACCTTTGCACCCACCCCCTTGCTTATCATGGACTTATTATACATGGAGTGTATTTCCCCCACCCTTTGCCTTTGATTCGGCTACATGATTTGCTTTGGCCAATGGCAAATGGGTAGAAATGACAATGTGCCATTTCCAAATTTGGCCTTAAGAGGCCTGTTTTCAGCTTGCTCTTCGGTGCCTCTGCCCCTGCCATGAGAAGAGCACACCCACCGGTCCCAAGAAGAGGATGAAAGCTGTGAGGGGCAGGGCACCCCAGCCAATTCACAAACTCATGAGTGAAATAAACACTTAATGTTGTGTGCCACTGAGATTCTGAGGCTGTACATCATTACCGTGGCAATGGCTAACTGATACAAGACGAGTGGAAGGAATAAACTGTGCCATTCGAGTTATGCACTATGAGGCATACCCTTCTTCTCACCCAGCTCCCCCATAAGCCCTTGATCACTTTCCTACTCACTGGCTTTAAGAGGAAGTTAGTTCTTCTGCTCAAAGAGAAACAAATTAGCTGGGAATCAAGAAGGGTTCTCCATACTCTATTTTGCCGAGCCCTTGAACCCTCACCAAGGTCACTTAGCTTTTTCGATGCTTGCCGATTATCTTTTTAGGAGCTCCAACTTTTATTTTGATAATTTTTACTTGCAACTGTTCCAAAATGTTTTGTAGGCTTGCCTATCTTAGAAGCACAGCATTCGGTCCAGGGTTTTTCCAGTTTTATAGGAAGGCAGCATAGAACATGGGCTGTAGAAATAAATCCCAACTCTAGAACTTAATAACTAGTAACCTTTTACAAGTCACTTGACCTCTCAGCCTGTTTTCTCCTCTATAAAATGGAAAGCCTACTTACTTCAGAAGGGTTATAGAAGGCACTCAAAAAATTCCTGGTTCCCGCTTGATGCCTTGGTTAGGATGAGCATTACTTGTATCATGGGGAGAGCACTACCATATACCAGCCATGTGACTTTAAACAAGCCACTTCACCCTTCTAAGCCTTGGTTTCATCCATAAAATGGTTGTTACTAAGAATATGCAGGGGGGCGGATGTGGCTCAAATGGTTGGGCGTCCGTTTTCCATATGGAGGGACCTGGGTTCGATGCCTGGGACCTCCCGGTAAAATAAAGAAAAATATAGAAGGCGCGGTGTGCCAGGCTCCACTGAGGAACGCAGCAGGATGATGACATAACAGGAGAGTGACACAAGGGGAGAGCCAAGATGAGAAACACTGAAGAACCAGGAACTGGGGTGACGCAGGTGGCAAAACGCCTCTCTCCCACGTTGGAAGTTCCCAGGATCGAATCCCGGTGAAGACAGGGGGAGAAGGATGAGAAGAGAGGGCAGGAAATGGACACAGAGAGTTGCCCAGCGAATGGACACAAAAACAGCAAAAACGGGGCAGGGAAGGGGGGCGTTAAAAATGGATAAAAGTAAAACAAATAAATAGTATATCAATACTGAGGTCTTGGTTGTTTTAAAAAAAAAAAAAAAAAGAATATGCAGGGTGGTGGTATCCCATGAGATGGTATACGTAAAAGGGTTTTAAAAAACTGTAAAGACCCATACAAATATCCAGTTATTCTTATTCACAGACAGAAACACATGACATCTTCAGGGGACACTCCTGTTTTAATGGTACTTCATAAGTGGGACTTAACTAATGTTGCTTAATAACGTATACTTAATAATTGAATACTATTTAAGTTTCCTTATGATAAAACTATTCATTTAAACAGGATCCATTTATTTAGGAACTGGACAATCAAAAATGAAAATGTACTTTAATGGGGTTTTCCAAGAGAGTGAAAAACCATATAGGTGTTTTATCCCCAATATTATGATTAACTTTCCTGGGGCCAGAAATCATATTCTAGAGCCTAAGAGAGTGAACTCAGGATTCAAAGTTTCCTCATTTTGTGGCATGACAGCATGGGGGGAGAGGGAGAGAGCAGCAGCCATACAGAGAATCCGACTGAATCCACACTCTGAAAAAGAGTGGGAAAAATGAGAAAAGCAACCTAAGTGAGGCTTTTATGTGGCTTGTAACCATACCTAACTTTGGTTCTGAAATGTATTAAACACATAGGTCATCTCTCCAAAACAAATGTTCAACTTTATCATTTTTGCATAGCTCCGAGCTGACACCGCGCCTCTCCAGCTGGTCATTGACAGAGGCAGGACTCCAAAACCTCTTTACAGTGTGGGCTCCAGGGTCCGGGTGAAGGAACTGGGCCCCGGCACGAGTGTCGTGATTAGTTCCATGTGTGAGAACGGGTGAACTATTATACATCTCTGCATTGTTCCTGAAAGATTTCTTGTTCTTTTCGTCACGTAGGTTTAAATAGAACTTTTGTATATCCCTGCTATTGGACTCAGATTCCCAAGGAAAAACAAAGGGGCTAGAAACAAAATATGTAGCTATGTTGTGTCTATCAGGACCCAGGTAATAAATAGCCTAAAATCAGAGGATTCATCTGAATATGGACACAAGAGATTTCAGTAGGGAAAAAGTTAACACCCAACTAACAAACATCCTATTTTACTACTGGTAAGAATAGTCTGATTAGTCAGGCTAAGAAGGAATGAGGAAAAAAAAAAAAAGTAAGCGAGGCATTTAGAAGGGCTTCTTCATATTACAGGGAAGTTGAGGGGGTCTTCTTCTCTAGCATGGACTCAAGTTCAAGAGTAGAAATCAGCTACTGATGATAACAGCTAATAATAGCTTTCAGCTATTGCCGGGCACCGTGCTAAAGGCTTTCCATATACGATCCATCAATTAATCTTCACAGCCAGCTCCTGTAATAACTATGATGAATGTCAGCTTCCTGAAGGGGAAATGGGGCTTAGCAAATTCAGAATCCTGTCCACAAAGAGACATCACAAATGCCAGGAATTGAACCCAGCTCTGTCTGAATCCCAAACCTCCCCAAATAGCATTCCCAAAGAGATATGAGACGTCACTTTTCTGATCTTCAAGAATCAGATCTCATAAACACAAAATTAATTTTTGTTAAAGGAAAGTTTTTCAAGGAAAAGGGCCTCGCAGTGCGCCCTTCTGCTCCCTGCCCACCACCCCAGCCCGCCCCCACCGGCGAGTCGCCATAGATTAGGCCGTAGTTTGAGAAAGACTTAAGCAACCAAATTCTTATGCAACGAAAACGTCTATCAGTTGTGAATTACCCACTGTAAAGGAAAAGTTTCAGATTTATAATGGGTGAAATAATTTTTAAATGTTTAAAAACCCTTTTTTAAAATTTTAAACTCATAGAATTTCTAGACCTCTGTTTGAAAAACACATTAGAGCTGGAGTCTGCCCTTGACCATGCCATCAAACATCGTTCTCTTAGGAAAAGTCATTTCCTCTCCCGGTGAATCTGTTTTCTCTAGGTCTCAGATACGATAAGTCAAATAAAAGGAAAAGAAGTTTTTAGTCTAAGGTTAAATAAAACCGTGAGTTTACCAAGAACTGAACAATACGGGTCTGTGAAGAAAGGAAGTCTTGAGTCTAGAAATTTCTCAAAGTGCTCTTGAAAAATGGATATTACTGAAAAAAACAAACAAACAAACAAAAAACAACTCAATATGTCAAATCATAGTCTAAAGGTATCAGGGGCATGTTATTTAAAAAGTCTGGGTAATAACTTCTTTTAACTCTATATTTTGAAATAATTTCGAACTTACAGGAAAGTTGCAAATATAATACAAAAATAATAAAATAATACAAACAAATCCAATATACTGCCACCTACCCTGATTTACCAACTTTTAGCATTTTGCCACATTTGTTATATTAATCAGTCTGTTATCTATCCATCCACCCATCCACACATCCACCCATTTTTTAAACTTTTGAGTATAGGTTGCATATATCATGCTCCTTTATCATTTAATTTTTCCATGTATATTTCCTAAGAACAAAGATATTCACTTATGTAACCTCATTAAGTATAATTATCACATTCAAGAAATTTCACATTGATATAAAGCATACAATTTATATTTCAATTTTTTCAATTGTCCCAATAATGACCTTTGGGGCATTTTCTCCTTCATTATTAGAACCCATCCAAGATCATGCATTGCATTTAATCCTCATTGTCTCTTTAGTCTCTCTCTCTTTTTAAAAATTGTGATAATGTATATACAACATAAACTTTCCCATCTCAACCACTCTAAGCATACAGTTCAGTGGTAATAATGCTGGGCTATCACAACCACCATCTATTGCTGAACCTTTTCCATCACCTCAAACAGAGACCCTGCACCCATTATGCATTAACTCCCCACTCACCCCCCACTGCCCTTGGTAACCTGTACTCTACTTTTCTTTATATGAATTTGCATATTCTAGTTATTTCATGTAAGTGGAATTGTCAAATATCTGTCCTTTTATGCCTGGCTTATTTCACTCACCACGATGTCTTCAAGGTTCATGCATGTACATGTATCAGAACTTCATTCCTTTTTATGGCTAAGTAATATTCCACTGTACCTCAGAGATACTGCAGGTTCAGTTCCAGACCACAGCAATAAAGTGCATATCGCAATAAAGCAAGTCACAGGAATTCTTTGGTTTCCTGGTGCATATAAAAGCTTTGTTTACTATAATCTATTAAGGGCAACGGCATGATATAAAATAAAAAATTTAAAAAACACATGTAATTACCTTAATTAAAATGTGACCCAGAGACACAAAATGAACACATGCTATTGGAAAAAGGGTGCCGACAGATTTGCCAGGTGCAGGGTTACCACAAACGTTCAATTTGTAAAAAACACACTACATGTGAAGTGCAATAATGCAAAGCTCAATAGAACGAGATATGCCTGTACCGTACCTTGTTTATCCATTCATCTGCTGACGACACTTGGGTTGCTCCCACCTTTTCACTTTTGTGGATAATGACTTAACTGGAAGAACATGTTCATTAAGGCCTATTTCAATGGAGTGAGTTTTCTAAGATGAGGCTCTCCAGCACCTTAGCCCTGCTTCAGCCATGGTTTAACGAAGGAGAACAAAGGGTGAACATGCACAGGAACTGCTTCTTTTATTTAAAAGCAAAGTCGGGGAACAGCCAACTTTGGTGTCCACAGAGGCCGCAGCATGCTAGCAAGGCAAGCTGACCAACGCCTGGCTTTGAAGACAGGGCAGAAAGGATCACTTTCAGGCTAGCCAGTCCTGACTGCAAGCAGAGGGTGGACTAAAGGAACCACCAGTACCATTCCCTGCCTCTTGATTTGATTATACGCCATATGCTTCATGGAAAACTAAAGTTATGGAAGGTGTTTCAACATGCTGACCCCCAACATGGCTCACTCAGACAGCCTCAAATGTCTTCTCTTGAGTTCACACGCATAAAGGTTTAACAAGAGACGGGAACTGACATTTATGCATAGGTCACCTTATTTAATTTCAACAAGTGTACTCTAATCAGGAGCATTATGTCAATGGGAACACTGTGGAAGGCCAGGCCAAGCTCTGGAACTGGAATGAATCTCTTAAATTCCGGCATCATGATTGTGATTATCTGATTGCCAGATCCTGAGTGCCTTCTTTAAAAACATAAACCCGAAAGTATGACAACATTAGATAAATCTAGCCCGACAATAGTTGATATTTCTTTTTATACACTGAGTTCCGAAGGCTAAAGGAAGCCTCCCAGTCAGGATAAGGATGTTGCATAAAGGAAATTCTCCCAGTTTTCTAACATACACTCAGAAATCTAGGAAAAGTTACCCCGCTCTCTGTGGCGACCCAGGAAAGCCCTAAACGTTTTAAGTTGCCAGCAGCTGGTTTAACTTACGCAATAGCATTTCTGAACATGGTTTTAAAACATTTTGGAAATGAGAATGCACATAACGGACTTGCCTGAACTTTGTATTTCCTTTCTCGGCTTTCCTCCCAAGCCTCTCCCAAAGTGGCCTGGCCAAATTCCAAAAGCAAGCACCATACACATATGCTCCAGTCTCCCTATTAACTTTTGCAGCAATAACTTCTGATTCATTGTCATGCCTATATTTCATTAAAATGTGTTCATCAGAGAAACACTGGCCAGCCCATTTTTGTCTGAGCCCATCTCCGAAAAGAGGCACTGGCTCGGTGCCGCGAAAGTTTCCTACAGGGGAAACATATATTTTGGAAGAATTTTGAGCATCTCTCTGAAATGACTTAGAGATGGCTCATTACCAAGAGGCTGTGAGAGCAAAATGGAAGGGAAAGTGATAAAAAACATATTTAAGTGTCTCAAAAAAAAAAAAAAAAATGTGTTTGCTCCTGATGCTTCTCAAAGAAGATGTATTTGGTCCTATTATGTTACCTGGGAGGAAGCAAGCAGCAGGAAAAGAAAATCAAGGTCTTCTAATCTTTAAATCAGCGTTCCCCTTGAATTCTCCTAGCTAACTATTGAACAAATGAAGGTACCCTACGAGCTTCACCTTGTCATGCCCTCCTCAAGTACGCCGTCCTTTGATTCTCAAGCTGTGATAAGATGTATGTGGAGGTGAAAGGCAGACTCTCACCTGCAAGAATCTGGATAAAAAGAACACCAAAACGCGAGCCCTCGTTTCTAGCCAACCACTAGAGAGGAAAGGGAGCCGAGAGGAATGTAGGGAAGGGAGCTATTTTGAAGGTTTCCCATGGTTACAGCTGCTATGGAAATCGTTTTCTTCTCTGGGGTTTTCAAAGATATCTGAGCCCTGCTTCAATCATGGTTTAAAGAAGGAGAACAAAGAGAGAACATGGTCAGGAATTGCTTCTTTTATTTAAAGTTTTAAAAGGTTCCAAATCGGGGTGGTTGGAGGGTGGGTGCAGGCACCAATGGGAGTTGTCACCTCAAAAGACTCCATCCATGTCAGAGTCACCCAGCAGGAGAGCAGATAAATCCCTGGTGGTCTAGAGAGAAGTCTGTGCTCTCTGGACCTAGAAAGGCACAGAGTGATCTTTTCAAAGCACAATCATGTCCCTCCCATGTATAAAATTGTTCAGCGGTTTTCCACTGTTTCTAGAATAAAATCTAAATCACCATGACTGTCTGGCTCAGGCATTCTTCTTCAACCTCATCTCTCTCACTCTCTGCCTTATTTTCTGCATATCAGCCACCCTGGTTTTCAGTCCATCAAATATGTCATGTCCCTCCCTGGCTCAGGGCCTTTGCACATGCTGTTTCCCAGGACCCTCTTCTCCTTTCACCTAGTCATCTTGCAGTTCTCAGATTAAATGTCACCATCTCTGGTCTCCCCAGCTTGGTCAGGCCACTATGTCCTTCCCTACAGAGCACTCGACACAATTTAACTAAATCTCTAATTTGATGTTTGGTGCTTATTTTCCCTTTAGAGTACAAACTTCCTGAGGACAGGGACTACATCTATACTTTATCCTCCAAGGGCTTTACCCAGGCCCTGGCTCAATGCCTTGTACATAGTTGGCACTCAATAAATATTTAATGTAATATTACAGGCAGATTCCAATTGCCTCTCTTTACCCAATGCCAAGGTATGCTATTTTTCTAAGGCCCAAACATCTTACCCATGGCAGTTTTTCAGGATTCTCATAAATATGGAGTGGAGTTACATCTTAGGTAGAGCTTGGGTTTTGAAGTCAGCACACAAGGTCAGATCAAGTAGAGCAGGGTTCTCAGCTGGGGGTGATTTTGCTCTGCAGAGGATATAGAGGGGATATAGAGACTTTCTGGGTTGTCACAACTGGCATCTAGTAGGTAGAGACCAATGATACTATTAAACATCCTACAAGGCACAGAACAGCCTCTGCCCCCCTCCCCTATATTATCCAGCCCAAATTGTCCACAGTGCCAAGGATGAGAAATCACAATGTAGAGTGAAAACTACTCCTTACAATCCATTAGAGAAAGGTGCAATTTTGGTAAATGAAAACCATCTCTCCAGTCTATCCCAGCCAGTTTTCTTCCGGTGTCGAAGCAGACACTGTTGCTGCGGTTGAGACCACAGTGCATGAAAAATATCTGTCTTTAAGCACTAAGAATCTCAATATGGCAAGAATCCTATACCACCAGAGGCATTCAGAAACTGAAACCAACAAGAACCAGGAGATTCAACTCCTCCCTGGCTGGCTTGCACTGGAGTTCCGCACCTTTAGTGCAACGGCAGGCAAATGATCCACACTTACCTAAATTATTTCCTTCTCTCTCACTCTGTCTTTTCCACAATGATTAGTGAAGCCAACAGGAACTGATCTGCCACAATGTTAACAACAGGACCATCTTTCTCTATACGGGAATCCCTCTACTCACGTCCCCCAAACGCTTTCCACTTCTATGCAAAAATTCCACTATTAGAGATGCATTCCTTTGAACCCACCATTTCTCATAAAAAATGAGCATGTTAAAATGCAAATTCTCTTAAGAAATGTAAATCCATAGCACTTCAAGTAGAGGGGGATTTATCTCTGTGACTCAGGAAATGCACTGATACAAGAGCACTGGGCATCAAAAGGTAAGCGATTTTGCCAGACATAGGCAGTTGGGAGACAAAAAAAAAAAAGAACACTGAAAACAGTATTACTAGACGTGTGACACCAGTCAAGTGACTTAACCTCTCTATGCCTCAGTTTCTCCATCTGTAAAATGGACACAACAATGCCAGCCTCAGAGGGTTGTAGGTGAAGATCAAATGCAATAATGTGAAGTAAGCCATGGTAAATACTCAATGAACAGTTTACAATTTTACCCAGGACTGGCCATGAACCAGTGGGAAGACTATAAAACAAGGGGAAGAAAGATACTTCAGGTTGAATGCTTATGTATTTTGCACACATTTGGCATTTAATAAAAATTTCCTGAATTTTTCATTCCTCCCTCCCTCCCTCCCACACTTATGCTCAGGATGACAACGAATCTAGCTTGAAAACTACATTTCCTAGCTTCCCATACAGCCAGGAGTGGTCAGATGACCATGTTCTGGCCAATGACATACACACAGAAATCACAGTCCGCTCTTTCGGACAGCTCCTTAAAAGAAGATGATTCAACTGAACTGCTGCTTTCCCCTCTCCCTTCTCCTCTCTTCCTGCCTCAAACACAGCAGCTGTGCAGGGTGGGGGAATGGGGGAGCAAGAAGGAGCCACCTTGTCCCCTTGAGGACAAGAGCACGGGCTAAGGACGGATGAGCTGGAAGAGAGAAGAATGGGTCCCAGAAGACAGCACTGAGCCGGCATAACGCCCCTGAATGTTCAAGGCCAACTCCTCGTTACGTATTAAGAAGAAAACTCCGAGCTCATGCAGGCTAGCTGTTGTTGGCAGGGAGGGGTCTGCATTAGGTGCAACTCTTCACTGATACCTGCGCCCTCCTTACTTGATGGTACAGAGTCTGTCGCTTCCTGGTCGTGTTGTTTCCATGGCATCAACTACCTACCTTCAACCACCTAAACACTAAGGACGCCAGGATCTTTATCTCCAGCCCTAAGCATATTCCTAAGCCTAAGTCTAAGACATGCTACTAGAACATCTCCACCAGAATATCCTACAGCCGCTCACCCTCATCTGATTAGACTGGAACTCTTCCCCCTTCCCCTAATCTGTTCTGCCTCTTCCTGCTCTCCTGTGTCAGGTGTTTGGCATCCTCCAGCCTCCGGATGCAGAAACCTTCCCTTTCTTTCAATCCCTGAATCAAATCAGTTGCTGAGTCGTACTCTGAAGTGGTTCTAATTCTGAAGCGGCTCACGGATTCAGAGCTCTGCCTGCCCGAGTCCAGGCTATAAGAGAGCAAGCGAGTCGAGGAGACGCTATTTAGTGCTACTTCCCTCACAAGAGCTCCAGTATCATCATTTTCTGGAGCTGACACGGTGCCTTAGGCAGGGCTTTCAGTGAAGAGCAATAAAAGCACCATGTTTCACAACCTTCAGCCTGGATGGTCAAAGCAAAGTCCATAATTAGTACAATTATCCAGTCCATTGAGTCTGATACATTTTTCTGTTCCAAACTCCTTAGGAAATTGACAGTGGCACTGAGGTGTGAGCATGTGTTAGGGGAAAAAATTTGAAGACACAATTTTTTTTTTCCCCAACCAGAGCATTCATATAACTGGTAAATTAACTCCGTAATGGAGATACAGTTTTCCTTATTTCCTAATTCATACACCACCCCACTAGGATGAAATAAAAATTCCAATGCTGATCAAAGGTCCAACAGGGTCAGCCATCAAGAGCACCACTAAATGGGCAGTTTATTAGGCACCGAAGAGGGGCTTTCCACAAGGCAGATTCTGGAGCTCTCGCTGCCACCTTTCTGAAATACCAGCCAGCTGCTGGCACTAGACTCGCATTTGGGAATAACATCAATTCATCTTAGCTGATTTCCTCTATGATAACTTCATGACTATTTATGGGAAGCTTCAAAGGCTAAGAAATGCTAAACAAACAAGGAGACAAGTTGCTGAAATGTTAAACATCTGCCCTGGCGACCTCACAAGGTTTTCCTAGGGTAATTCTTCTATGTCCATGTAGATTATCACTGGAAACCAAAAGCAGTGACAACATCTTTTAAAAAAAAATCACATCCTAGGCCAGACTGAGGAAGCTTACAAACCAACACTGGATTATTTTTAGAATGTCGACTAATGAGAACAAAAGCAGAAAGAAAGAAAGAAAAAAGAACATGATTACAAAACAAGAAAAATAAAACTTCGATCTTTTTTTCTTCAGAAACTGTCTTGACCTTTTCCATTCTAGCCTGGGAACTTGGGAGTTAAAAAAAAAAAATCTAATTACAAACCGCCACTAACATTTCCATTCAAGTGAAGGTAGTATGTCTTTAAATTTTTTAGATGAACATATTTCATTTTTCAGAGATAATCTCTCATAATATTCTAAATTGGATATCTTACCATGGATTTTTCCTTTTCTTTTTAAGTGGATCGTGTTAAAATAGCTTTTTTCAAATACAGTTTTTTCCTTTTAATTTTAAGTAGCTAGGACAGGTATGAGTACTTATCCAAGAAGAAAAATTCACAATCTTTAAGGAACAAAATATGCAGGCTTCTTTTTTACAGAATCTGCATCCATGCGGCAGAAAGCAATTAAAAGTAAACTAATTGTGCAGTGAAAGAGCCAA
>JAQZBX010059629.1:0-17480 GCA_029593785.1 Cabassous unicinctus
GTAAATATATCTCGGTAAACAGACTATTTAAAAAAGGAGCATACAAGCTGAGCAAACAAGGATGGCATGATTTAAAATGTTATCTTGTTTCAACCACTGCCTGCTCCCAGGTGGGCCAGACAGGAGGGTTGCTGCTGGGATCACTCAGTCTAAGCAGGGTCTTGAGGGAAAAAAAAAGAGCAAGGCTGTGTGGATTTTAATAATGAGAGAATGTAATGCTATTACCTGAAATGCTATCCGATGTACAGTAATTTTTTTTCAAAAAAAGTCACACTTCAACCAAAACATAATATCACTTATTCAAACCAAAAAAAAAAAAAAAAAAGGAACAAATGTTTGTATATGATGACATCATTTCTGGAGTCACACCAGACTTAATGATTTTACTTTGGGGTGTGGCCTGGGTAAAAGAAGAGCAGGATTGCCAGTGTGACATCTCTATGGAGGAGTGTGTCACATGAGATTTCATTATTTAGAGATTTTCATTGCACTTATTTCTTTAAATGGATTAGTGATATCTAAAGTAGTCACGTAAATATAATTAGTTCATATGTTTAAATAAAAGAAAAATGTTGCTAAAATTAAATTTTGCATTTTAAGTGTACCATTATTTGCATTTTCTTATCTTTGTACTACTGGTAATAGTATCCAACACATATGGTCTGGACCACGTACAAAACCTAAATTTACTACAATGCTAAAACTAATCGTCCCTACTCTTATACTCATCCCCTTAACCTGACTTTCCAAAAAAACCATACTCTGAATTAATACAACAACTCATAGCATCCTAATCAGCCTTATCAGCCTTTCCATGCTCTTCCAAACAACAACATCCAACCTCAACTTCTCACCAACATTTTTCGCCAACCCACTTTCAACACCACTAGTCATTCTCACCACATGACTACTACCACTAATAATTATTGCCAGCCAGTCTCACCTGGCCAAAGAAAATACAACTCGAAAAAAACTATATATTTCAATGCTCATTTCACTCCAAGCGCTACTAATCATAACATTCACCGCCACAGAACTGATCTTATTCTACATCTTATTTGAAGCTACACTAATCCCAACCCTCATCATCATCACCCGATGAGGGAATCAAGCAGAACGATTAAACGCAGGTTACTACTTCTTATTCTACACGTTAGCCGGATCCCTACCCCTATTAGTTATCTTAATTTACATGCAAAACACCATTGGCTCGCTAAACCTACTCATCATCCAATACTGAACTCCAACACTACCACACTCCTGAACATCAAAACTTATATGACTAGCATGCATAAGAGCTATGTTCTTTTGCTATCTTTCTTTTTTTAATATAGGCGTTTTTAAGCATCTATTGTGTTAAGCACACAGTGGGTTTTTGTGAATATTTATTTATTTTTTTAAAAGATTTATTTATTTTATTTATTTATCCCCCCCCCTTGCCACTTGTGTTGCTGTGTCCATTCACTGCGTGTCTTCTCTGTGTCTGCTTATCTTCCCCTTGCTGTGAGGTCTTGCTGCATCAGCCCATGGTGCTGCATGAGCCGGCCTGCCCTCACAAGGAGGCCCCGGGAAGCGAACCCGGGGCCTCTCATATGGTAAACGGGGGCTCTATCCATTGAGCCACACCCGCTTACCGTGAATATTTATTTATCATCAGAAAGAAAGCATGTTAGAGAAACCTGCTTTAGCCCATGTTTGTTTGTTTGTTTGTTTGTTTTATCCCTCCTTGATGCAGAACATTTGAGAGTGAATTTCAGTTTCCATTTTCCTCCCACTTTAAGGGGCAGACATTTACCCCTCAAACCTTGAAGGTTGCTCCACTACCCACTGGAGGCCTAGGTTGGCTGTGAGCCCTGGGCATGGCCTGTGGCACAACACAGCTCCCAGGTGATCTCAGTCCTCTTATTTCAATCTGTGCCACTTGGTGTTGTTTCCCTGGTATGCAATGAGAGGGGAACCCCTACTTGGTCAGGGTCTGGGGGAGACTCATTCACAGACTCTGAGTGATTGGACTGGAAATTGGGACCCATTTGTGCCAGGTCCTCAACCCTAACCTTAGACTGAGCCTATCTCTACAGAACCTGCAGCTGCTTTCTCAGCCTCTCAATAGAAAGAGGCTTAGAGCCATGGCATGTGGGCCCAGGTTTTTTTTTTTTAATATATTTTTTATTATTTTTTAAAAGATATTTAGATTACATAAATGTTACATAAAAATATAGGGGATTCCCATATGCCCTGCTCCCCACACCTCCCACATTTTCCCACATTAGCAACATCCTTCTTTAGTGTGGTACATTCTTTACAATTGATGAAATTTGCCTCACTTCCTTCTCTTCTCAGCCAGTGTGAGGAACTAAAGCTGCTCCCACTGCCATGATCTGCAGCACAGTAATAATCACCCTTGTCCTTGCTTATCTACCAGAGATAAGCAAAAGCCCTGCATTGGCCAAGGCATCTTTTTAAAATATATATACATATACATATTTATTTTTTTAAGATACTTAGATTACATAACTGTTACACAAAAATTACACAAAAAATGTAGGGATTCACATATGCCTCGCTCTTCACACTTCCCACACCCTCCCACATAAACAACAGTCTTCATTAGTGTGACACATTCATTGCAATTGACACATCCTGGGACATTGCCACTGACCATGGACCATAGTTCACATTGTAGTTTACACTCTCTCCCACACAATTCTGCATGTTATGGGAAGATATAAAGTGGCCTATATCTGTCAATGCCATGTCATTCAGGATGATTCCCAAGTCCCAAAAAGCCCCTGTATTATACCTGTTTTTCCCTCTCCCTGCCCCCAGAGCCTTCAATGGCCACTGCTTCCACATCAATGTAATTTCGCCCATTGCTAGAATCACAATAAATCTATAGTAGAATACCTGTAAGTCCACTCCAGTCAATAGTTCATTCCCCAATCCTGAGGATTCTGGGATGTTGATATCTAGTCCACCTCTCATTGAGAGGAGACTTCAATCCCTTACAGCCAATGGATGGGACTCTCTTGCTTGCAGTTTTAGGCTCTCTTGTTTCCTTGGTATGGTGGTTGTCACTCCTCACCTCCTTGTTAGTTGTCCTGGGTGAGTACAATGAACTGGAGAGTAGGTGTTGCAACTCTGCTGAGGCTCAGGGCGCAGCTGGCACATGGGCAGCCCAAACATTCCAGTCTCTTGTACATACACCTACAAACTCCAGCACCAAATATAGGTTTATATAGAAGGGACAGACGAGCCATGTGTAGGGAATCCATATCTGAGTCCATCTCTGTCACTCTCAGGGGCACAAAACCCAAAGTAGGGCCCACTAGCAAGGCACCAAACTCCAGAGCTGTCTGCCCTGACCATAGGACCTGGGTGTCTCCAGAGGCCTCAGGAGCCCCACTATTTAGGGTGGTATCCACTTTGGCAATCTATGAGATCCTGCTAAGATGTACTTAAGTGATACCTCTGGGATGACCTCCCAGGAGTCTTTGGATCCAGAGAAATGGCTGGGGACTTAGAGCCCTGGTGTTTTATTGAGTGTGTCTGATAATACAGGAGATACCTGGGAGTGCTCCCTGGTTCTGCTGGAACCAGTATATCCTATATTCACCAACACTGAGGCTGCTGCTCAGGTGCAGTTGAGTCTCAAGGTTGTTCTCAGGGATGCAGAGAAGGAGGACTGTGGAGTCAGCACAGACTGGGAGAGGGACCCTACAAATAAAGACACTCATGGGTGTGGGGCAGGGGCACAGGTGATGGTTTCTAAGGGTCTGAGCCAGAAAGCATGACATAGGTTTAGCTTTTGTCCCAGGTCCAAGGTCTGACCACACATGCACAGTAAGAGGAGAATGAGGAGGAGAGGAGCCCAGGCCATGGTGGACACAGCCCCTGAGCCCCACAGTGGAGCTGTGCTGTCCTAGGCCTCCTTTTCTCTCCCATCCTCTGCCAGAGAAGGGGCTGATCATGCAAATTTGCTTCCATCCACTAATTGCCCAGGCCCTACCTAAGCCCTGATGCTGAAGCTCAGCCCACACTAGACCCAGGAGGATGAAGGCCTGTTTGCCCCTTGCAAGAGCCCTAGGAGATGTACACCAAGGTCCTTGCTTAGGGGACTCTGCCAGGCCCAAGAGAAGGCAGCTGCTGAGTCCTCATCAGTGAGCACAGAGCCCAGTCCCCCAGTTTTGCCCCTTTGAATGAATGGTATTTCCTGACCCACAGTGCAGTAAACATGGGCAGTCCCACAGTGCTCCCTTATGGTCACCATTGCTGAATGTCCTCAGAGCCCAGGAAATGTCCATTTCCCCCTCACCAGGGCACTGTCTTTGTCTGAATAAGAGTGGTCTGACTCAGACCTTTTGTGATTCTGAAACATTGCAATTTACTAATAAACAGTTTCTTACTCGCAGAAGACCTCTTTCATTTCAAACATGTGCACAAACTACAACTTAAGGTTCTGCCACATCCTGAGAAGTTTCTGGAAAAAGTTAATACTCATATTTTCCTTCAGGTCAGGCACCATACTTGGGGTCTGCTGGGCTGGTTTGAAGGCAGTGGAGGCCTCTTCATGGAAGCTGTATGAATGCGCATTTTCCAGGAAGGAAAATTGCTCAGACGGTTGTTCAAAAGATGGCAACTCAGCAATTGTTCAAAAATATAAGCAAAACTTTTAGAATTTAGCTAGGAATTTAATTCACTTTAGTGATTTGGGAGAAATTAACAGCTCTGCTAGACTTAATATTTACAACCAAATAGTGTAACAATGTTCTCTATTTTATAAAGTCAGCCTTTATTTCCATAAGTAAAATTTGTGATTTTATGCATATTTGTACATTTCAAGTCAGGATTTTGTCTTAGGTGTCACATGATTTGTTCTTACTGTGAACAGGATTTTTTCTGTCTGCACTGCCTTATGGCTATTTTACATTTCATAGGTATTGAAGTATATGGTTTAAGTCACACTGTACTTGCAGAGTTGTTTACTACCTGGGCAGGTGAAGGTGGAAATCGTCACATGTCACCACACCCAACATTCTCACCTACTTGAGTTCTCCATGTGGTTCCCAAAGGCCAAGACTCATTAGGGCTTTTTCATCAATATGCTAGGACATGCTTTAACTCAGGTGTTCTCTCTTTATGGTATTTAGGGAGAACTTCCATTGAGCATGGGCCCCACAGGCCTACATGTCATGGCTTATCCATTCTTAGGACCAAGTCACAGTCACCAATATCAACTGGCCACAGCACCTAAGTCCTCATCAGTGACCACGGGAACCTGCACCCAGAGCAGAGTATGGGGTTTCCCACCCATGAGCACCCACTGCACAGACCTGGCCCAGGTTAATCCTTGGACTCCCCAAAGGCCTATATTTCCTGTTTTGATCCATTCTTAGAACCAAGTCACACAGTCACCAGCATCACCTGCTTCTTCTATTCCAGGTGAAGCCTGATGCTCAGCCTCTGTGTGACAAGGTGAAGGCCTGTCCTGGTGGAGGGATCAGACATGAAATAAATATTCCCAGCTCCAAAGCCACCTGGATGTTCAGGGCTATTAAAAACAGGGAGCACATTGAGACTCTGGACATTTTAGAATGGTAATTTGCAGCCAGTAATACCTTCAGTATTTTCTATATTAAAAACCAAGGTGGGGGGATGTGGCTCAAGTAGTTGAGCACCTGCTTCTCACATGGGATGTCCTGGAGCCTCCTAATAAGTAAATAATGAACAAAAAGCAAACAAATGAAAGAACTAACTCAGGGCACCGGATATGGCTCAGTGGTTGAGTGTCGGCTTCCCACATAAAGGTCCTGGGTTCAATACCCAGCCCCAGTGCCTCAAAAAATAAACAATTAAAATACCCAAGGAGTAGGATGACTTTGATGGGAATAACCCCCTTTCATTTCACTTCATGCTCACTTCATGAACAAAAGGTCACTATTATGGTAACTGAGCTGTTAAACTTTTCCAAAGGGACATCTTTAAGGTGCAATTTCTTTTATCATGAAAGTAAACCTTGTTTATCTTCTCTCCATGTTATGTTCTAATCTTAAATTTCAATAAATGACATGCTTCCTTGAGTTGGATAAGGGGTGGGACTGTGTAATTTGGAATTAATAGAGGCATAAGCTCTTGTATCCTATCAGCTTTGCTAGGTGCTAAAACCTTCCTGTCAGAATTGAGGTGTAACCTCCTTGTAGCCCGTGGACTCCATTTAGACACTCTCAGCTAGGGGATGAAAAACTCCACCATTTCCAGCCCCTGCAGCCACAGGTTTATGATTTGTTTGCTTCCCAACCCACATCCCTGCTACAGAACTTTAATCTTAGTTTTCAATTTCCCAGAATTCCACTGGCCAAGGCCAGGGCCTAGTGCTGGCTTCACTGCTGTGGGCTCTGTGGGGAAGGCAGGGTGTCATCCCTGAGGGCTGGCTTGGTATCTCTGAGGAAGGAAGGTGGCCCCAAATCACTCAGTGGACATGAATTTTCATTGTAACTGCTGTCTGGAATCCACAGAACCTTAGGGGCCCAAGAGCTAAGCAGAAAATTATCCTCAGATTCTGTCTATAGCGGGACTGTGTTGGTTTGAGGATTCTTTCTTAAGTCTTCATATTCATTTGATGAAAATCCAGGAGATAATTTCCAAATGGAGATTTGTTTAGAATAGTAAGAGTAAATGTACTTTAACATCAACAATATGAGTCACAGGCAAGCCAGTTTGGGGCCTGGGGTTTCTGTCCCCATGTCCTCATCTAAAGTGTCACTGGGAGAAGCACTGTTGTGCCAGATCAATAATAATAGGTAGCCTCATCCTCAGGCTGGAGCCCAGAGGTGAGCAAAAGCCCTGCATTGTCCGAGGCATCTTTGGCTCCAGAGAAGTGGCTGGGACCACAGAGCCCTGGTGTTTGACTGAGTCTGTGTAGTAGTTCAGGAGATACTGAGGAGGCCTTCCTGGCTTCTGCTGGAACCAGGTAAATTGGCATTTACCAACACTGATATCACTGCTCAGGGTGCAGGTGAGTCTGTTAGACATTCCCAGGGATGCAGAGAGGGAGGACGGCTGAGTCAGCACAGGCTGGGAGAGGGAACCTGCAGACACAGACAAACCTCGATAATGTGGCAGGGACCAGGTTGAGCCTCCAGGATATTGGAGCCACTGGGACTAACTCAATTAGAGGGGGCTGTCCTGAGGGCCTGTGGGTTGTCCCCACCTGAACAGTGAGAGAGGAGCAGGAAGAGGAGAGGAGTCCAGGCCAGGGTGGACACAGCCCCTGAGGACCTGAGCTGGGACTGGGCTGGCCCAGGCCTCCCTTATCTTCTCCACTGGCCTGAAAGAGGAGGGGTTCTTCATACAAATTTATTTCCTCTGATGATTCTCTCTGTTCCATCTTAACCACCAGTTAAAACCTGAGTTTCTTTCTTTACTCAGAGGAGCCTGACGAGTAAAATTCAGTTTTCCCCTTGAGAGGGCAGGGAGGAAGCAGCTGCTGGGACCTTACACAGAACTATGAGCAGGATACTCTGGCCAGCCCAGAGAGGACATGGCTGCTCAGTCCCCTTCAGCAAACACAGGCCCCATTGCCCCAGCCCTGAGAGTTTGGGAGATAACACAGGGGTGACCATCCCCTGTGTTTCCTGGGAAGACCCAGAGCACCCCCTGCTGCTCACTGCTAAAACTCCATTTCTCAGTGGAAATAAAATTAGGTTCTCAGGCCAGAGAGCCAGGTCACTGCCACTCCAGAAACATCCACTGGGCATGTCCAGTCTGTGTCTCAGGGAAACTGATATTAATAAACTGTATTTTTCAAGGAGGAATCCCAGGACTACTAGGAGACAGAGTTGAGGAACTTCCAACCACCACACAGTGTGGCAGAGATTGCAATGATGTGAGAATGCAGAGTACACTGGGAAGACAGACCAGAGCAGCCCATTAACTGAGGAAATGGGCCAGAGGCAACTGGGGATCCGGGGCTGATTAGAGAGTGGGGTCCTACACAGGACAAGCAAAGCTCACCATGTTCCTAGAAGAGGTTCAGGAAACTTTATAGATGTAGCAGAGGTGCAAATACTCAGAGACATAAATAGCTAGGTTTGGGGGATGGCAAAACTTCTCTCACATCTGAGACTCTTTCCTGGGTTATTTGTTGCCAGGACACACAGTGTGTCTCTATGCTGCTGCTGCTTCTGCTGTGGTGATGATTCCCAGGACCCCAATACCAAGAATGGATGAGTCAGCACAGCATGCCATGGGACCCTGGAATGTCACCAAGATGCTGGCTTCTCAGGGCACGTGGGAAAATTCACCCATCCACTCCAGGAATATTTAAGATGAAAATGTAAAAGACAACAGTGTGCCAGGCATAAGGTTTTGGAATATGGAAAAAGGGAAAGCTACTGTGGTAAAGCAGGGGACAGAGAGGACAGGAGGGGTTGGAATGTGCCCAGAGGTACACTAGGCTTTGTCAACTAAGCACACAAATGAACTTCATTATTCACCTTAGTGCTCTCCAGGAAAGGAATTCATTCCAGTGCCTTTGGGCCAGGAATTCCAGACACCCAGGCTCCCTCTCCCATCCCCTACCTTTCCTTACCAACCTGGAGGGGGTTTTTCAATGCTATGTTTTCTAAGGAGCTCTAAAGTATTGTGATTTTCATTTCTTTAGTCTTTTTTCATAAAGGTCAAGATGGGTTTTTCTCCTATGAGGTAGATCAAAATACGACCTTATCTTCTTTTTAACTGGGTACCAGAGGGACACCCATAGGAGTCCAAGGGTGCTCTGTTGAAAGACAGAGCCCTGGATGAGCACTGTGCACCCTCCAGCTCTTGACAAAGACCTTGCATCATCTGAAATTCACCGCAAGTGGAGGAGTAATTTGATGTGAAGACCCTGGTGCTGTTTCAAGATCATCCTCATGATTGAACAAAAGGTCCCTATTGTGGTAACTAGGCTGTTAAACTTTAAGTCCAGGACTTCTTTAACATGCCATTGCTTTTACCATGAAAGCACACCTTATTGCTCTTATTTCCATCTTCAATTTCAGTCAATAAAATGCTTTTAAGGAAGTTGGATAAAGAAGGGCATGTGTAATCAGCATTTATAAAGGTGGAAGCTTTGGCATCCTATAAGCATTACCAGATGCTAAAACCTTCCTTTCAAAATTGAGGTGTAACCCCCCTGTAGCCCCTGGACTCCATTTAGACTCTATCAGCTAGTGCATGACAAAATCTACCATTTCCAGCCCGGCAGCTACAGTTTTTTCTTTTGTTTGCCTCTCAGCCTCAATCCCCGAAAATGAATTTTTATTCTTCATTTTACATTTCCCAGAATTCTATTGCCCTTGGCCAGGGCCTGATGCTGGCTTCACTGTGTGTGGTGGGGAAGGCAGGGTTTGGTCCCTGGGGCTGACTTAGAGGGTCTGAGTGAGGAAGGAAAACCCACCTCACTGAGTGGACATGACTTTTCCTCATAGGCTGCTGCCTCGATTCCACAGAACCTCAGGGCCCCGTGGACACTAGCACCAAATTCCTCTCAGATTCTGGCTATAGTGTGACTACTACTTTGAGGACTCTTTCTTAAGTTTATACATATATTTCATGAAAACTTGGGAGAAAATTTTTAAATGGATGATTTTAAAATAATTTTTATAAAAGTAAATGTAGTTTAATGTCAATAAAACAGGAGTCATAGGCCAGCCCCTGTGGCACCCAGGATATTTGTCCTGGTGTCCACTTCCCCACCTGACTGTGTCACTGCAAGAAACAATGTTGTGCCAGATTCCATAGTAATAGGCAGCCTTGTCCTGGGGCTGGAACCCAAAGATGTGCAAAAGCCCTGCATTGGCTGAGCCATCTTTGGCTCCAGAGAAGTGTCTAAGGACCCCAGAGCCCTTGTGTTTATCTAACTGTGACTTGTGTTTCAGTAGAAACCTGGGAGTGCTGCCTGGCTTCTGTTGGTACCAGGATATACTTTGGTCACCAACTTTTATGTCACTGCTCAGGGTGCAATTGAGTACCACAGATGACCCCAGAGATGGAGACTCAGAAGTTGGCTGAGGCAGCACAGCCTGGGAAAGGGAACCTGCAAACACAGACATGCATGGGTGATGGGGCAGAGGACTGGTTTAATGGGGGCTGATCCAGAGGAACTGATGTAGTTGGGGGCTGCCTACATCTCTGAGGCCTCTCCCTACCTGTGCAGTGAGAGAGGAGCATGAGGAGGAGAGGAGTCCAGGCCATGGTGGACACAGCCCCTGAGGACACTGTGGAGCTGGGCTGTCACTGTCCTCTCTCATACTCTCCAGTGGCTTCACAGAGGAGAGGCTGCTCATGCAAATGTGCTCTCCCCAATGTGCACTAATGGGGTGAAGGGCTTCGGAAGTGATTTTCCTAATGGGCAGGGAGTGGGAGGAGGCAGGGACTAAACAGAGAAAGGACACAGCTGCTGAGCCCACCTCAGGGACCCTGGGACCAACTCCCTTTGCATTCCCCCACCCAGATTTAGAGTCCTTGAGGGACTTTTCCATCTTTTAACCAGCTTTATGTGCCCCCAAGACACCTTCTCTAGATGTCCCCTGCAAACCACATGCAAAATGTCAGTCTCCTGCAAACAGCAACGGTCTTTGCCATTTCCTTTATACACTGTGGTCCCACAGGTTCCCAGGCATTTGAGTGCCAAGCACCGGGTTCAGCTGAATATTAATAGGATGAATGGAATCTCCATGCCTTTATGGGAATTGTGTTTGCAAAGGTAAAGTTCCACAAGGAATAAAGAACACAGTGAATGTAAAATTGTGGCACCCTGCTTGGCCTCAGACATTCACAGGACATGGGGAATTTAGGGAAATGTGCTTAGAGGGGACACCCTTCAAATTGACTCTGGAGGGAAACCATGGAAGGGAGAACTCAAGGCAAAAAGTGAGGGAGGTACATCGTATGAAGGGAAAGAGCTAAGAAGTCCCAGAGCAGGAAAGAGTAGGTTCCAGGATGGCTGAACCTGGGAGGGGAGGCTGCAAATTGGGCAGGAAAGGGGAGGCAGAGCCCTAGGGACATCACTGTGATGATGGCTCCAAAGAGGAGATTGGATGGGGAACAACAAAGAGAGGCATTTGAAAGATGTGTAAGAGACATACTTAGAGGGACTCTCAGGGTGGAGGGAATGAGAGGAAGAAAGTAGCTGAAGGCCTCAGCTACTCAGATCCAGAAAGCACTGAGCAGAGACAAGTCTTTAATGGCCAAGTTCATAGCTGACCCATCAGGGACAGTACCAGAGTGCCCCCTGCTGCCCAGGCCTGTGCCCTCCTGACTGATGATTTGTTAGGAACCCAGTAGAGAGAGCATCCTGCAACCTCCACCAGTGCCCAAGAACTTTCCCCGCCGAGCCCAAGGGCAGAGCCCAGTGCCATGCTTCTGTGGGAGAGTCTCATTTCTCAGGCAGTCTCTGGTTTTCCACCCTGGGCATCTCAGTAGCTATTGGCCCCTGTACACTCTGCTCTTGAATGAAATCAGAGGGGTAAGTGTCAAATACAAACCCTTTTATCAAACCAGGAATCAGAGAGCAGGGACAATTCCCTGGATTCACCTCCCATTCTCAGGTGGCCAGATCTGCTCTTACTGCTTGATTCTCATTTATTCTCACTTCAGTATCACATATACACCCATATCTCTGGAACGTCCTGCAGGAGCCTGGTGACAGAGGTTGGCTTAAGATGCTGGGATGAAGCCACATTCTCTTGAGTCTAAACGGTCTTACACTTACTCCAAAATTAATACTTTCTTTTACTATTTTGATATTTAGGCCTGTGTTTTCTGATTTTTTCTCTATTTTTATTTAAATTCTTCTAAATAATCAGTGACATTATGTTAAAAAGTAAGAAAATCCATTTTCTCATATTATTCTAAATTTTACTTCTATAGTAAGCAGTGAAATTTATCTTACATAAAGAATTAGTTGTTATATTATAACTGCCTATTGTGTCACTATAATATCACATTTCTCCTGATTACTAAACTGTGGCTATTCCAAAGTCAGACTTAAAAATAACACACATACAGTCCCTTCTTAAGGAATGGATGGCTAATCTGAATTCTCATTTAAAACACACACTATCACACACATATATGCATTTATCATATAATTTTTAGGGTGTCACTTTTATCCATGTTTTTTTCCCCACTCATTGGGAAGTCAATGTACTGGCTAAGAAAAGTACATTTTTATAATAAAGTGATGAGTTTAATAAAACTTTTCTGAGCTGAGAACAAATGTGTCTGACCCTCTCCCCTTGGTCATGGAGCACAAGCTCACTGAGCCCACACTAGGTTGTATCCAGCCTCTGAAATAAAAAGAAGGAAGATATCAGAGCTAGAGGCTGAGGTTGAGCCAGGGTATTTTTGTCTCACTTCCCCACTGACATATGTCACTGTGGAAGTGGTTGCTGTACCACAGAGCACAGTAATACTCAGCCTCATCCTTGGGCTGGGCCCCCATGATGGTGAAGGCAGCTTTGTCCCCCAAGCAGGGAGCCAGAGAATCAGTCAGAGACCCCTGGGTTACTTTTGCTGGTGCCCCATATCAGACCCTAGGGACCCTGGTAGGGCTTCTCTTGCACCCAGCTGGCATAATAACTGGTGGTGATGGCTCCAGCACTGGAGCCACAGGTGAGTGTGACTCTCCCTCAAGGAGATGTGGACAAAGAAGGCTCCTGAGTCACCACAACATTGGAAATTGCTCCTGAAATAGGTGAGATACCCCATGGTCAGGATTGGATACAGAAACAGGAAGGTTTTGTTTCCAGTCACCACCCAAGCCGATAAATTGCCTCCTGACCTATGCAGTGAGCCAGAAGGGTGAGCAGGTGAGGGGTCCAGGCCATGGTGGAGAAGTACCCAGGGCTGTGATTCTCAAGAAGACTCACCCCAGGGTCAGCTTCCCCAGCTCCCATTATAACCACTATATCCCTGTGCTAGCAAGAGGTAGAGAGGCAATTAATGCCAATGAGCTCCTTACCTGGAGGACTCAGCAGTTTGGCAGTTTAAGGTTTACGGTGGGGTTTCACACAAGTGACCATGTGTTAATGAGTCCTCAAGGCTTCTCCCAGCTGTGCTTTCCCAGAGCCTGGTTCACATCACCCTCTGGTGTCCATTGGGGGGAAGAGCCCTGATGGTAGGAAGCCCTCTGGCAAGTCTTTCCTTGTGCCTCCTCATCTGCTCCTCAGACCTTCAGTTTGTAGGTCAAATTCAGATCCTCCCATAGTCCAGGCAGGAAACCTGGTAGAGAAATGGGGTGGCTGGAGTGCTTCACAGTCTCCCTCTCTTCTTAATAGCAGACCAAACCTATTTGAGTTGCCCTGGAGCTCTCTTAACTCAGTGTCATCCAGGAACCCAGCTAATCTTTCATCTGTCTAGGATCAGAATCTTGGTGGTCTCTCCTGGGACCCAGGAGGATGATAGAAACTATTTTATAATTTGACATATAATTCATGTGCCATAAAATTCACCCTTTAAAAGTGTACTATTGTGTGTTTTTTAGTATATTTTCAAGGCTGTGTAATTGACACCTCTCTCTAATTCCTGAACAAAATGACCCATTAGCAGTCATTTACCAGTCCCATCCACTTCTCTTCAGACAGGGACAAACAATGAACTAATTTCTGTCTGGTTAGGTTTGTCTCTATGAAACCAGAGAATATGTGGCTTTTGTGTGTGCCTTTTTTTTAGTTATAATATTTTCAATATTCATCTACATTGGAGCATGCATCAGTAAAGCTTTCCTTTTTATGGCTGAATAATCTCTAGTTAGTGGATATACAGATGTTTGTTTACCATTCATCATTTGAAGGACATGTGGGTTTTTTCCACAATAGTGCTATTATAAATGATGTTGCTAAATAAATCCTTGAGCAAATTTTTGCATGTTCACAGGTTTTCAAAATCTGTAGGTTATGCTTTAGAGAACAATTTCTTGTTCAGTTAATTCCATACCTACCTTTTTTTGAGGAAGCAATGATCAATTTTTCTAAACAATTACAACATTTTTCATTCCCATTAGCAATGGGTAGGACTCCCATTCACCAAACCCTGGGCATGTGTAGTACAGATATCTGAAAACATTCCTCTTTTGCCTATAGCTTACAGAGTGAAGTGGTATCTTGTGGTTCTGATTTATGATAAATGGAGTTGAGCATCATTTCCTGTGTTTATTGTGAAGACATGTGATCCTGGTGCCCCCAGGATAGGTCCTCAGAGGTCAAACACAGGCCATCTGCCTGACACCCATCTTAGGATACTCCATGCCCTGAGGGGAAGGGTTTCTCCATGCAAATCACCCCTGGGACTGGTTCTGTGAGGACCACAAGGACCATGCAGATAATGGAGTCCAGAGTGTCCCCAGGTCATGCCACTCAGCCAGGCTGAGATGACTTGGGGATCAGAGCAGCTCTGTAATATCTCTACTTCATTGAGGTTCCATATGTAGAAAACCACACCAAGGAGTGGGATAGTTCTCTCCATTGTCTTCCCTGCAGGCCAGAATATGTCACTGATCAAGGATCCACTCCCTAACACACACAGAAGCCAATCTTATAACACCAGAATTTTAAGTTAAGAAAGTTTTATTGTGAGGTTGACTGGCAAGGAGCCAGTAAGGAAGGCTCAGATCTGTTCTCCAGATCTGAGAACTTATGGGAATTTTATGGTATGAGCACAATGGGTGGTAGTAAGAGAGAGTAATAGCCCAATGGGTGATGAGATTCCCTTTGAATTGACAAAAATATATGGGAGGGGAGCTGATGTAGCTCATTAGTTGAGTGTTAACTTTTTGCATATGAGGTCCTGGGTCCCAATCCCAGATCCTGTACCTAAAAAAAAAAAGTGGTAAAGGATGTCATTTATGGTCACACAATATTGAGACTAATATCCACTGCTGACTTATACACTTGAATGTGGATAAAATACAAAGTTGTGTGCTGCATATTTGTTACTACAATAAAAAGGTTAAGGAGAGGATAAACAATCAAATGAACAAATAAATAAAAATGGGAGAGAAAAGGCAAATCTCCCAGGCAGAAGAATGCAAAATCATTCCTGTACTACAGCACCTCCAGGAGCAGGGGCAGAACTGCAGGCTGTGAGAAGTGACTTTATCCCCAAATGTATCAGCAGAAAAACATCAGATGAGTCCTGATTGTAGGGCAGCTTCCAAAATGCCTGAACTGGTCATCAAACCAAGGAAAGTCTGAAAAACTAAAACTGACCAGAGAAGCCTATAGGGACTTGATGATGAAATGTCACATTGTGTTGGCTTCAGGACACTGGAACTAAGGATATCTGAATATGGACTCCAATCAACAATAATGTACCTGCGTTGGCTCATTACTTATAACAAATGCTATCTGCTAATAGTGTGGAAACCTGGGCTCAGTGAATATGGGAATTCTCTGTACTCTCTTCTTAATTTTCTTTAAATCTCTAAATTAAATGGTATTTTGTAAATAAGTGAGAACTGTTTCATGCTACAATATAGATGGACCTCAAACATATTATGTGAAGAAATTGGTGAAAAACTATTCATAAAGGATCACATATTACATGAGTCCATGTATAAGAAATACCCAGAATATGTAAATGTCCAGAGAGTAGAATATTGGTTACTTAAGAATGAGAAGATGGGGAAGGGGCTGAGACAAATAGGGTTGGATTCTTATTGTGTGTTGATCAAAATGTTCTAAGTTTCCATTATGATGATGGCTGCACAAATCTATAAATATGAAATGGGGCCCTGGGTGTCCCCACACAATCCCCTCTCCTATTTCCCAATGCCGGTCACCTGGGCAGAGAGTGAGGAGGGTGAGGGGGACATGCCCTAAGAGCTCTGTTTCCTGAGCCCCACAGCAGAGCAGAATGGCCCAGAGTCTCTTATCCTGTACCCTAATGTGGGGGGAGAAAGGACCTCTTCATGTAAATTATTTCTCCTCCCCCTGGGTGTCCCTGGGCCTGACTTTGGTACAAGTTGAAATTCGGATGTGGCTGCAGGAGCCTCTGCTGGCACCCAGGGAGTTCACAGCTGCTGGGCCCCAGAAAGCACAGAACAGAGGGCTATGGACAGGCTGTCAGGCCTGGTTCCCAGCTAAGATCTCCCAATCAATCCCCAAGGTACAGGCGCCCAGAGCCCCTGCTGGCTCAGAGTCCAAGTTCCTTCATGACTGAGTCAGCTGGAGCTGACTAGAGACAGGAAGAGCCTGTGGACTAACCCCCCACCCCCTTGCTCACCACCCTGTGGTGAGGGGAGTAGGGGGCTGCCCATCACCCAAGGGGCTCCTCACTGGCCTCTGTGTGGAGGCCACAACTCTATCCTTTAAAGGTGAGGCTTCCTCAGCATGAAAACTTTCCCTCTTCTCCAAACATTTATGTTGTTGTTGGAGACAGGGCAGAGGTGACTGACCCCTCAGAGGGGATTTGTCCTGCCCTCAAGCAGCAGAAGGGCAGAGGCAGGAACAAACCCTCCCCAGCCTCGACTTGGGAGCCCAAGACCACAGACTACTCTCTTTCACCACACACCTCACCCCACCATGGCAGATCCAGTCTCCATAACTGTCTTCAATTGTCCCCATCCTCAGTTTTGCTGGGACAGGGTTTCCCTAATCAAACTGCATTGGAAAATTAAGATAATGTTTATGATGGCATTTTATAAGAACGGATACAATTTTTTAAAGTATTTCATTACAAATGTGTGACAGTCATGACACTATTTCAAACTTCTTCATGTTTTTATATAGAAAAGTATACTTCATAAGAGTAGGTATAATTTCTTTTTTGTTTGTTTGTTTGTTTGTTTTTGTTTTTGTTTTAGGCAAGGGAGTAAAGAGTTTATTAAGAAACAAGAAAAGTAAACAATCCGAGGCATGAACTGTGGGCATACTGCCTAGATGTGGTTTTTAAGAAAAATGTTAAAAGCACATGAAACAATAATATAGAATAAAAGAATTGGCAAATATGACCTTTTATTTTTTAATTTATTTAACTTTAATTTTCCCAGCAGGTACAATGCTATTGTTAAAATATTTTGAAAGAGTTAATATTTTATTTCAGTTGAGAGGAGCTCCCTTCATACACTTGATATGGTCTTGATTTAGACTCTGGAGCTCTGAGGTCTGGGAAGGGCAGGGGACTGGATATTCTTCAGGAACCTCAGGGGTGGGCAGCTGAGGGGGCTGTGAGAACAGCTGAGAAGTGTGTACTGGGGCTGGAGATGTGGGGCCCTCAGAAAAGCCTGCAGAACTCTCATTCTTGGGGTAAACTCCTTGTTTCATGTGGGGGACATGTCTAGGTTTAGGAACATTCTGGAACCAGATATAAGGAAATCAGGAGTCCATTGCTTTTGGAGGAGCAGGATCTTGTGAGCTGAGTTGAGGGAGGTGGGTAAGGGACGGAGAAGATGAGGAGCCTCAAAGAACCAGATTTGGAAAAGAACATGACAGAACTGCGGC
>JAQZBX010059630.1:0-17481 GCA_029593785.1 Cabassous unicinctus
GAGGAATTTTCCTTTTATTCCTATCTTTTGAAGTATTTTTATCAAAAAAAGATGTTGGATTTTTTCGAATGCCTTTTCTGCATCTATTGAGATGATGATGTGGTTTTTTTCCCTTCAATTTGTTAATGTGGTGTATTACATTGTTTGATTTACTTATGTTGAACCAGCCTTGTATAACAGGAATAAATCCCACTTGGTCGTGATGTATGAGTCTTTTGATATGCTGTTGGATTCTATTTGCAAGTATTTTGTTAAAAATTTTTGCATATATGTTCATTAGAGAGATTGGTCTGTAATTTTCTTGTGGAATCTTTATCTGGCTTTGGTATTAGTGTGATGTTGGCTTCATAAAATGTGTTGGGTAATTTTCCCTCCTCTTCAATTTTTTGGATGAGTTTAAACAGGATTGGTGTTAATTCTTTTTGAAATGCTTGGTAGACTTCACCTGTGAAGCCATCTGGTCCTGGACTTTTCTTTGGTGGGAGATTTTTGATGATGAATTCAATCTCCTTAATAGTGATTGGTTTGTTAAGTTCTTTTATTTCTTGTAGTTTCAGTGTAGGTTGGTTGTGCGTTTCTAGAAATTTGTCCATTTCATCTAGGTTGTCTAGTTTGTTGGCATATAGTTTCTCATAATATGCTCTTATGATTCTTTTTATTTCTGTTAGGTAATTTGTAATTTCCCACCTTTCATTTCTGATTGTATTTATTTGCATCTTCTCTCTTTTTTTCTTCATTAGTCTAGCGATGGGTTTGCCAATTTTATTGATCTCAAAGAACAAGCTTTTGGTTTGGTTGATTTTCTCTATTGCTTTTCTGTTCTCATTTTCATTTATTTCTGCTCTAATCTCTATTATTTCTTTCCTTCTGCTTGCTTTGGGATTGGTTTGCTGTTCTTTTTCTAGTTTCTCTAGTTGTTCAGTTAAATCTTTGAGTTTAGCTCTTTCTTGATTTTTAATATAGGCATTTAGGGCTATAAATTTCCCTCTCAAGACTGCCTTCACTGTATCCCATAAGTTTTGATACATTGGGTTCTCATTTTCATTTGTCTCAATAAATTTACTGATTTCACTTGTGATTTCTTCTTTGACCCACCGAAAATTTAGGAGTGTGTTGTTCAGTCTCCACACATTTGCAAATTTACTTTTTTCCTGTCTGTTTTTGATTTCTAGTTTCATTCCATTATGATCTGAGAAGGTGCTTTGTATAATTTCATTATACAAATTTTATTTTTATTGAGAGCTGTATTGTGACCTAACATGTGGTCTATCCTGGAGAAAGATCCATGGTCACTTGAGAAGAATGTATAACCCGCTGAGGTTGGGTGCAGTGTTCTGTATATGTCTGTTAGGTCTAACTTGTTTATCATATTGTTCAAGTTCTCTGTTTCCTTGTTGATCTTCTGTTTAGTTGTTCTATCTAATGATGTGAGAGGGGTGTTGAAGTCTCCAATGATTATTGTAGAAATTTCTACTTCTCCCTTCAGTTTTGCCAGAGTTTGTCTCATATATTTTGGGGCACCCTGGTTAGGTGCATAGATATTTATGACTGTTATATCTTCCTGGATGATCATCCCTTTTATTAATATATAATGGCCTTCCATATCTCTTATCAATTTTTTGCATTTAAAATCTGTTTTGTCTGATATTAGTATAGCAACCCATGCTCTTTTCTGTTTATTATTCGCGTGGAGTACCTTTTTCCAACCTTTTACTTTCAGCCGGTTTGTATCCATGGGTCTGAGGTGAGTTTCTTGTAAGCAGCATATGGATGGTTCATGTATTTTTTATCCAGTCTGTCAGCCTGTATCTTTTGATTGGGGAAGTTAATCCATTTGCATTCAATGATATTGCTGAAAATGTACAATTTATTTCCTCCATTTTATTCTTTGGTTTTCATATGTCATCTTATATTTGTCTCTCTTTTTACTCTTTTGGTTATCCTTTCTGCTTTTCTTTCTTCTATACTCTCCTCCCAGGCTCCCTCTCCTATCTTTTTCTTTCAGGTTCTAAGGCTTCCTTTAATATTTCCTGCAAAGGTGGATTCTTTTTTGCAAACCCTCTTAGATTCTGTTTGTTTGTGAATACTTTATATTCACCTTCATATTTGAAGGACAGTTTTGCTGGATAAAGAATTCTTAGCTGGCAGTTTTTCTCTTTCATTTTCCTAATTGTATCATACCAGTGTCTTCTCGCCTCCCTGGTTTCTGAGGAGAAATCTGCACTAAGTCTTACTGGACATCCTTTGTACGTGATCATTTGCTTCTCTCTTGCTGCTCTGAGAATTTTCTCTTTATCTTTTACATTTGTCATTCTGAATAGTATGTGTCTTGGCGTAGGTCTATTTGGATTTATTCTCATTGGGGTACGGTATGCTTCTTGGACATGTAAGTTCATTTCTTTTGTGAGAGTTGGGAAATTTTCATCTATTATTTCCTCAAATACTCTTCCTGCCCCTTTTCCTTTCTCTTTCTCTTCTGGAATTCCCATGACACGTATGTTGTTGCGTTTTGAGTTGTCATTCAACTCTCTGAGCCCCTGCTCAATTTTTCCATTCTTTTCTCTCTCTGTTCTTTTCTCTTTTCAATTTTAGCTGCTCTGTCTTCAGTATCACTTATTCTTTCTTCTATCATTTTGAGTCTGCTGTTGTATGCCTCAAATGTGTTTTTGACTTCATCTATTGTGTCTTTCATTCCCATGAACTCCGTTACTTTTCTATTCAGGATTTCAAATTCTTCTTTACGTTCGTTCAATGTCTGCTGGATGTCATTTATCTCTTTAACTATATTGTCTTTCATTTCATTAATTTTATTTTGGAAATTTATGCTCATCTTGCTGATTAGTTTTCTCCAATTCTGTATCTCTCCTGGGAATTTGATGTATTCCTTTTCTAGGGCCATGTCTTCTATTTTCTTAGTATGGCTTGTAATTTTTTGCTGGTGTTTAGGCATCTGGTTAGGTTGTATTTTACTTAGATGCTCTATCTCTTTCTCTTTTATAGGGTTTTAGTGGCAGGAGGCTGTGAGTTACCACAGCTCTTTGATTTTTGGCTCAACCTTGATTGTTAGGATTGTCCTGCTGGTTGCTCAAAACTGGGCACTGGACCCAGTAATTGGTTGTATAGTCATTTCCTAGAGCCTTGGGCAGGGAGGTATAGAGGCCAGGAAAAGCCTCTCCTATTTATTTTTAATTTTCTTATGTGCACTTGCTTGGTCTGCCAGGAGATGGCACTCATTGGCAGCTCTCAATTTAACAACTGGTCAGAGTGTATTTGTTGTGACACAGACCAGATCGATGTGATAGAGCTTCCTGTCTGGGGGCTCAGAGACTTGTAATTCAAACTTTCTGAGACAGTTCTCCAGTCTTCTCTGGTAGGCCCCTCCCTTTTCCCAGCTAGGAAATATTTCCACTCCCCTCTGATCCTCAACAATCAATCCTTGTTAGTAGAGGAGGAGATTGGGAGGTTTGTATATCTTTAGCCCCTTGCAGGCTCCAAAGCAAACAATGTCGCAGCCCCACCCAGCTTGGAAGGGCTCTCGGGATGGGGCAGTACAAACCTGCAAGTCCAAAGCAGGGTCAGCCCTGGGGCCTCTCTCCCTTCTCCTGTGGAGTCCTCAACAATTAGTCCAGGCTAGGAGAGAGGGAGGTTGTGAGGGTCGGATTTCTCCAGTCCTCTGTAGGCGCCCAGGGCAAACCCCCATATGGAAGGGTCTGTGGGGTTCCACAGCCCAAATTTGCAGGTCATAACCTGTGTCAGCCTAATGCTGTGTCCCTTTCTCTCCCCTTTCTCGGAGTGGTAGATCCCTCGAGCCCCCTTTGTCTGTAGTTGCAGGCCTAGAGGCCTGAGAATTCTGAAGAGTGTGGGGGAGGGTGCCAGCAGCAGCAGATGCTGCTGTTTCCAACTCACGATTCTGTTGTCACGATTTCCCTCTTTTGCCCCTCTCTCCTCTGGGTGGTGTGCAACCTTCACCTGCTGTCCTAAATCCTAGAAGATCTTTCTCAGGGCTGTTTCAGCCTGTCCTCCAGCTATGTTTCTGGAGAAGAGATTCATTCCCGTGTCTTACTAGTCTGCCATTTTCCCGGAAGTCCTCACATAGTTATTATTTTTATTTACAAAGTCAATTACCTTTTAAATAGATTTTAGGAATAAGAAAAATGCTATATGTTTATCCATGTAGCATTTTTGGTGCCTTTTATTCCTTTATGTTGGTTCAGATTTCCATCTGGTATATTTTCCTTTTGCCTGAATGACTTCCTTTAAAATTTCTTCTAGTGTAGTTCTGGGGGTGATGAATTATTTCAGCTTCTGTATGTATTTATATTGCCTTTGTTTTTTGAAAGATGTTTTCACTAGTGTATATAAATCTTGAGAGACAGGTTTTTTTTAGTGCTTTAAAGATGGCAGTCCACTGTCTTTTCTTTTTGTGTTATTTAAGTTGTAAACTAGAATTTTTGTTCCTTTTTTTTTTTCTGTACATAATTTATCCTTTTTCCTCTGGCCTGCTTTTCAGATATTTTTTTTTCTTTTTCACTGGTTTTGAGCAATTTTATCATGATTTGCGTTATGTAATTAACTTCATGTGTCTTTTGTTTAGATTCATTAAGCTTCTTAGATTTTTGAGCTTAAAGTTTTCATCAAGTCTAGAAAATTTTCAGCCATTATTTCTTCAAATATGTTTTCTGTTCCATCCACCCCAACTTTTCTCTCCTACACAGACTAATTGCCTTAGTCTCAGACTCTGATTACCCATATACTCATCTACTTGAAATTGTCCTGCAATTCACTGATGCTGTTTTTTTTAAGATTCTTTTTTTTTCCTGTTTCATCTTGGATTGTCTCCATTGCTCTATTTTAAATTTTACTAATCTTTCTCCTGATATGTCTAATCTTTTGTTAATACCATCCAGTGTATTTTTCAACTCAGATATTGCAGTTTTCATATCTAGAAGTTTTATTTGCATCTTTTTAATATCTTCCATGTCTTCATTTAACTTCTAGAACATATGGAATACAGTTATAATTTTATATCAACCAACCAATCAAGCCAGTACTTCTATCAAATTGCTTGCATGGTTGTAGCCAGCATCATTCATTATGGTCATTGAATTATTTCTCTCAAAGCAGCACAAATATCAGCTTTTATAGAGAAGATAAGTTATATCTCTCCCTTCTCTTTCTGTATTTCTCTCTCACCCACACACCCACACACCCACCCATATATACACAGTACTTGAAAACCAAATAGTTAAACCTGATGTTCTTATCACTAGGTCTCTGTGGGGGTTACCAGTTCTAGTTCTTAATTATTAATGTCAAGAGTAATATTACTTGGTATAGTGAGCCAGCTACTCTGGTGCTAAGTTGGTGGAAGCAAAAAAATGGAGAAATGAAAATCACTCTGTTAGTTGAGTAATATAACATTTGAAAGTGGATATTTGAGGCAGAATATAATAGAATAAGCACCTAAGGAGAAGAGGCAAAAAACCTAATAAATTTTTGCACAAACACAACCCAGCAGAAAAATACTGAAACAACATCCTGCTGAACTTATGTAGGCAGGTTATCAGTAGGTAGCTGGTGCCTGCTGATATGATGGGAAAGCAGCTTAGAACTTTCACGCATTGGCTGTGGAAGCAGCACCAACAATGTGTGTCCACTGACTGTATAAGCAATTTATAAGAATGCAGCTTGCAATGTCCATCACCAAAAAGTAGAAGAAAAACAGGATATTCCCACTACCCACCTATTTTCATAAGCCTCTTGTGGGAGCAACAGTCAGCAGTCAATAACCACTGGACTGCAAGTGCAGTCAATCACCACTGGACTGAAAACCCTAATCCCCCAAGAGAATCAAATCACCCAATAGAACTTCCCTGCTATGTCACAAATATGCCAATCAGTGAAAACCCTGGCATCCCATACACCACAACCTCATAAATCAGAGGACCCCAGGGCAGAACTTCACATTTCTCTCCCTTGAGAATATCTGCCTTACACTCTAAAGGTGAATTTCTGTTTTCTAATTTTACACCCCCTTCAATAAATTCTCTGCTTGCCTAATTAATTTGTGGCTCATCCTTGAATCTTTCTTCTGAAGAAGCCAAGAACTTAGATACCAGTTTTGATAACAATATAATCTCTTGTTCTTTTGTTAATATTTAGATTTTTTTGTTGTTTTGGTAATATAGGTTCTTGTGCTTTTGTGAGGGCCATGTTTTATTACCTAGAGATTGTCAAAATGTGATTTTCCCAAGGTTATCAGGATTCTGTAATGTTATTATAGGGGAAAATGGAGACACCTCTCACCTACACTTTTTTTTGCATCAATTTGGAATATAAAATTAAAAGTTTTCATTATATCTCACAGGAGGGGTCTTTCTGCACTGCTTCTCTCTGCCAGCAATGGGGCTTTAGAATATAGTAAGTTTCATGACATTAGATGCAATCAAATGGAAGTGAGATGACAATGATTTTATAGAGCAAATATTTTGAAGTGGGAAAATGATTTTGCCATAACCCATGTTCTTCAAAAATAAGCCATATGCAAGGGTGAAATCTGAGCTGAAATTGTTGTAACAGCAAAGTGAGGTGGGGAGTCTGTGTGACATAGTAACAATTTACTTCACTGGTGCCCAGGATGGTGACAGGGAAAACTTAGCATTAATGACCTGTATATTCCCTTGTATATCTGCTTTTCTATAACTTAAACCTGGACATGCAGGGCAGGTCACTGGCTCTTGGAATTCTACTGGGAAATTCTACTCTGAATTCTAGCCCTATTCCTATTTGTGATTTGTTAAAATATTTGATAATGCAAAGAATAAAACTATCTGCTGAACTAGATCACAGATGGACAGGCTGTAGATTAGGTTGTATTGAGGATGGACAGAGCCTAAATCTGGACAGACTGTTGGCATAGATGATAATCATCTTGACTCTGAGCAAAGAGGGCTGATGTCCAAGGTCAAGTGTTAAGATGGTGCCAGGAGATGGAAAATAGTAAAGAATATAGTGGAAACCTCCACAAAAAAACTAAAAAAATATATTAACATACATGATGAATGTCTTTGATGAGCTCATTATTAGAATGGAAAAGGCTGAGGAAAGAATTAGTGAGACTGAATATAGGTCAATAGAAAGTTCCCAAACTGAAATGAGAAACAAAAGAGAATGAAAAATGTAGCATTCCAAGAACTGTGGGATAATTTCAAATGAAGTGACATATGTGTAATTAGAGTATCAGAAGTAGAAGAAAGAGAGAAGAGAAGAATTATTTGAAGCAAGAATTGTCAATAATTTTCCAAAATTAATTACAGACTCTAAACCCCACAGATTCAGGAAGCTCAGGGAACACAATAAAGGAACAATAAAAACAACAAAAAGACAAAAGAAAGAAACAAACAATAAAAATATATCTAAGCAAATTATGTTCAAACAATATTAGTTTTGAGAGAAGTCAGTTAAATAAATAAAAAATATTACCTATATAAAAGCAATGATAGAATTACAGAAAAAAAATCCTGAAAAGCCATGCAAGAAGAGGGTTACTCGTAATATATAATGTTAAAAATTTTAAACACTATATATGCAAAATCTGTATATTCAGAGAAATTATGCATCAAATCTGAAGGATAAATACTTTCTCAGGGAAAAAAAATTAGAAACCTATTGCTAATCCTTCAAAAATTTGTCAGGGAAAAGGAAAAAGCTATAGGTCAGAAAATTTCATCTTTTATATGAAAGCTAGAGCATCAGTGTAGGAATAATGAAGCTTAAATAAAATATTTTATTTTTCTTTATAAAAAATGTTAAGGCGGTGGTTCAGTCTCTGGCCCTCTGAATCGAAAGGAACTTCATCCAGAGAATGCCAACACCATTGACAGTTCTTCAAAGCTGTGGTACAAAGGCAAAGAAGCCCAAGGCTTAGAGTGGGAACTGCTTTCAGAACCTGATTCCACCTCTTCCTAGCTGAAGGTCACTACCATGGACAGGAAATTTAATTTATACCACCATCATATAGAAATAATATGTGCTGTACATAGTTCTCAGGGAACACGTACCAAACGATAAATAGTAAGAGCTGTATGGCAGCTCTACAAATCAAAGATGTTAAAAAGGTTTTTATTCAGTTTCACTTTTAATTATTGACATTTCCGTACATAATACTGAATTATGTTAATGAAAATTGATAGATTCTTCTCAATAAGTTACTAAATTTCTCAGCAGTTAGATAAACTTAAGGAAGAAACCAGAATACTGTAAACAGACATTATTGGCGAGAGAATGAGGACTTATTGCATATATTGTAGGTCCAAACATAGGTTCTTAAATGTGTTATGCTAATTTTCATAACAACTCTGGTAGGTAATACACACTGAATAGTAAAGAGTAAATCCATGCCATGCTCTTTCATCAGCCATGTTCCTTCTGTTACTGAGAATGGCCTGAAATGAATGGCATCTTGTATGTCAGTTTTTAGTAGTGTCAAAGCTCAGACTCTTGGCTTTTCCAGGAGTGGTCTCTTCTGGAGATTTTCTTAATTTTAGGAAGCATGAGTGAAGGACAGAGAGGAACAGAGAGTAAAAAACACACCTTAGCTCTGAAAAGGGAATATATGAGCTTCCATGACCAGGAGACGGAGCTGTGTCCAGAGGCCCCATTTTGCTGAAGGTCTGGCCATGGTGGGGATTCTCTGCAAAGACCCTTGACTCTGTAGCTATTGAAGTAAATTAAAAATCATACTTTGATATCTGTGTGATAACTTAGGTAATACAGGGACATATTAGTGAAAAGCATCTAACTATTTTTACAATGAAGTATTTTAAGAGGAATGTAGTCTGTATCTTTAATATTTAATATCTTGTCTTTGAAACCAAAATATTTTTCTTGTGATCCCTTTATACATTCTAACTAGACTTAATTTGAATGTTTATTTCAGAATAGAACACTTTATCTAATTTTTCTATGAACATGAATTTTACATGTGGAAAATGATTTGCATATGTAAGTTAATGAATATAAAATGTCTGATAATGGGAAATGATTTGGTAGCAAAGAAATTCCCTCTATATCTTTCCACAAGTTTCATCTTATGATTGTAAAAATGGAGATAGCTATAAGGAGCTTTATAGGACAACTATTCATAAGATCAGGTGGACTGATTTTTTAAATCAGTTTGATAGATGTCTGTGATTATCTGTTCAATAACCCATTGAGTAATAGGTTGAAACAGTAACAATTTTTTACCTAGGTAGCATTTACGATGCATTACCAGAAGCAAAGATTAATATATGATGCTGCTATCCCTCAGAATTTTCAAAAGGAAAATGTTAGTTATCAAATAGATCACTGCACTGTGTTTGAACTCAGAAGATGCTATTGGAATCCTTCCTTCTTAATTTGTTTAAAATCTCTGAGCCACTGTTTCATCCTATGAAAATGGGATGAACTTCATATGTCATAGAATGATTGTGAGATTACATTAGATGATGTTTATGAAAGTGTTTGGAATTTTTGACATGTCTTTTTAAAGGAAACCTTATTTACATAAACTCTCTTTTTTGGCTATTTTCTACAGAAATTGAGATGTTTGGAAGAGGTAAAGGAACGAAGCTAGATGATGACTTCAAAAAATTGGAAAGAGTAAGTCTTTGTCTACTCAGAGCTCTTTTTGACATAGAAAGTGTTCACCATACTAAGAGGAAAGAGGAGAAATGGAAGAGGAAACTGTTCTCCACTTCTAACTGAGAATATGTTTAGTTATTCTGAAAAATACTCCCCTTTTAGTATATGTTTTAAAAAAAAAAAAGTAAATTCCCCTGATTTTTCTTTGAGCTATCCTAAAAACAAAGCCTCAATGAAGTTGAAGTGCTATATTATACTTTTCCTCTTGGATTTTCTTAACACTCTTCCAAGTAGGGACAAAATGTAGCTGGTGATTGATTTGGCATGAGGTGGGAAGAAAAGAGGAGAAGGTGGGGAATGATGTCCCAAATGTTTTCTGGAGAGTTGGACTCTTTCTGGTTTTAGAGGATTTCTCTGACAGGACTGTACTCCTGGCAGTGATAGGGTGTATTAGAGAGAGTGGAGTTTCTGAAACCTATCAGGCTTTGGCCCAAATGCCACTTCTACCACTTGCTGAGCAAGCGAGTTATTTTCCTAAGTTTCCATTTTTTATAAATATAGACTGGGAATACTGATACCTACTTCACAGACTTTTATGAAGGATTAAAAATAATATAAATTGGACAGGTTCAGTTAAGATGGAATCAGAGTAGGCAGGCAGGGCTCAACTCTTTCACAAAAACAATGGAGGAAGGGACATGCTTTGGGGGTCAGCAGAGCAGGAGAGTGCTGTGCAACTCCAGGGAGTGAGGGACAGAGAAACAAAGGACCTGAAAAAACAAACATGAGTTACTAAGCCCCCACAGTGACAAGGAATTGACTCCCACTACCCACACTCAAGACATTAAACCTGTACAAAACCCTGGCTCACTGCAGCTAAGAGAGTAACAGACATCTTCCTCCCTGTCAGCTGTTAAAAGGGAAGAGGGAGGGTGAGTTGGAGGCCTTCTCTTCAGAGAATTCAGCCAGCAGAGCTCGCTTTGAATCCTGGCTCTGGCCAGACCAGAAATATTGGAAAATGGAGGTTGAAAGAAACACCTCAGTGGAAAGGTTTGCTGATGAGTGCCATCTGCTCACCAGACTGGGAATTGCAAGAAGAAAAATTTCTTTTAGGTGTCTCTTTAACACCACCCCTGAGAGAAAATCTGTGCCCCTTTAGTTAGTCCCTAGCCCAATTCTGATAAGCTAGACAATTTTAAAGACTTACAATAAGTTGAGCCAAAAATTAAAGGTTGAAAGTGAAAGTTTGGAAAGATATTCCATACAAATAGTAATTAAAAAATGACTTGAGTAGTGATACTAATATTGAACAAAATAGATTTTAAATGCAAAGCCGTTCAAAGGGATGAAGAAGGTCATTATACATCAATAAAAGGGGCAATTCACCTAGAAGAAATAAATATAATATATCTTTATGCACCTAACCTTCATGCCCTAAGATACATGAAGGACAGATTGGCAAACCTGAAGGGAGAAATAGATGTCTCTATAATAATAGTTGGAGATTTCAATATGCCACTTGCAGTATTGGCTAGAACATCTGGATAGAGAATAAGTAAAGAGACATAGTGTTTGAATAATATGATAAATGAACTAGACCTAACACATTTATAGGGCATTACATCCCAAAACAGCAGGATATACATTATTTTCAAGTGCTCATGAATCCTTCTACAGGATAGGTCATATGTTGGGTCACATGATAGGTCTCAAATAATTTTAAAAGATTGAAATTATACAAAACACTTCTCTAATCATAACAGAATTATGCTGGAAACCAATAATGGATGGAAAAGGGAAAATTCATAAATATACGGAGATTAAATAATCAGTGAGTCAAAGAAAAAATTGCAAGGGAATTCAGTAAATGTCTTTCAATGAATGAAAATGAGAACACAACATATCAAAACCTATGGGACACTGCAAAGTCAGTGCTGAAAGGGAAGTTTATAGCCATCAATGCTTACATTAAAAAAGAAGAAAGAGCTACAATTGAAGATCTAACTGCACACCTGGAGGAACTAGAAAAAGAACAGCAAATTAATCCAAAACCAAGCCAAAAGAAAGAAATAGTAAAGATCAGTGCAGAAATAAATGAAATCAAGAACAAGAAAACAATATAGAGAATCAACAAATCCAAAAGTCAGTTCTTTGAGAAGATCAATGAAATTGACAAACCGTTAGCTAGACTGAAAAGGGAAAAAAGAGAGAAGATGCAAAGAAGAAAATCAGAAATGAAAGGGGGAAGTTATCACTGACCCTGCAGAAATAGGAGAGATCATAAGAGGATACTATGAACAACTGTACACCAACAAAATAGGCAATATAGATGAAATGGACAAATTCCTAGAAACACACAAACAAACTACAATGACACTAGAAGAAATAGAATACCTCAACAAGCAAATCACAAGATTTTGAAACAATCATCAAAAATTCCCCAAGATGAAGAGCCCATGACCAGATGGTTTCACAGGTGAATTCTACCAATCATTCAAAGATAAGCTAATAGCAACCTTTCTCAAGCTCTTCCAAAAAATTCAACAGGATAGAATGCTACCAAACTCATTCTATGAAGCCGATATAACCATAATATAAAAACCAGATAAAGATATGAAAAAAATAAAATTGTAGACCTATTTCTCTAATGAATATAGATGCAAAAATCCTCAACAAAATACTTGCAAATGAAATCCAAAAGCACATTAAAAGAATTATACAACATGATCAGGTGTATATTAGTGTAAGAAACTACATTGGTACTACATTGTACTACATTGGTAAGAAACTACATTGGTAAATTGAAGAGGAAGAATCATATGATCCTCTTGATTGCTGCAGAAAAGGGATTTGACAAAATACAGCAGCTTTTCTTCATAAAAACACTCCAAAAGCCTGGAATAGAAGAAAGCTTTCTCAGTATGGTAAAGTGCATATATGAAAAACTTACAGCTAGCATTGTACTTAACAGTGAATTACTAAACCTTTCCCTCTGAGATCAGGAATAAGAAAAGGATGCCCTCTGTCACCACTGTTATTCATTATTGTGCTGGAAGTTCTAGTTAGAGCAATTAGGCTAGATAAAGAAATAAAAAGCACCCAAATAAGAAAGGAAAAAATAAAATGTTTGCTATTTACTGATGATACGATCCTATATGTAGAACATCCTGAAAAATCAAATACAAAGCTACTAGAACTAATAGATGAGTTCAGCAAAATGGTGGGATAGAAGATTAATAGGCAAAAATCAATAGCATTTCTATACACTACTGATGATCAACCTGAGGAGTAAATCAGGAAAAAAATTTCATTTATAATAGCAACTAAAAGAACCAAATATTTAGGAATAAATTTAGCCAAGGACAAAGAACCTGTATTCAGAAAACTACAAAGCATTGCCAAAAGAAACTGAAGAAGACAAATAAATGGAAGGACATTCTTTGTTCAGAGGACTGGAAGACTAAATATGGTTAAGCTGTCAATTCTACCCAAACTGATTTACAGATTCAACACAATCCCAATAAATATCCCAACAGCCTTTTGGCAGAAATGGAAAATCCAATTATCAAATTTGTTGGGAATGGTAAAGGTTCCAAAAACCCAAAAATGTCTTTAAGAAGAAGAATGATATTGGAGGACTCTCACTTCCTGACTTTAAGGCATCTTACTTAGCTACAAATGTAAAAATCAGCATGGTACTGGCATACAGACAGAGAAATTGACCAATGGAAATGAATTGAGAACTCAGAAATAGACCCTCACATCTATGGTCACGTGATTTTTGACAAGGCTGGCAAGCCTTCCCAGCTGGGCCAGAACATTCTATTCAACAAATTGTGCTGGAAGAACTAGATATCCATATCCAAAAGAAAGAAAGAAGATCCCTATCTCATAATTTATAAATTAACTCAAAATGGATCAAAGACCTAAATATGAAAGTGATGACCATAAAGCTCCTAGAAGAAAATGTAGGAAAACATCTTCAAAATCTTGTGGTAGGTGGTGGTTTCTTGGAACTTACACCCAAAGCATGAGCAAGAAAAGAAAAAATAGAAAAATGAGAGCTCTTCAAAATTAATCACTTTTGCACCTAAAAGGACTTTGTCAAAAGGGCAAAAAGATAGCGGACTCAATGGGAGAAAATTCTTGGAAATCACTTATCTGATCAGGGTTTAATTTCCATGATATGTAAAGAGATTCTACAACTCAACAATAAAAAGAGAAACTACACAATTAAAAAATAGAAAAAGTCATAAATAGTCAGTTGTCCAAAGAAGAAATACAAACATTAAAAAAACTCATGAAGAAATATTCAACATCACTAGTGATTAGGGAAACGCAAATCAAAACTACGATGAGATTTTTCACACCTATTAGAACGGCCGCTATTAAAAATTCAGAAAAGTATAAGTGTTAGAGGGGATGTGAAGAGATAAGAATACTTATTCACTGTTGGTGGGAATGTATAATAGAATGATACAGTTTGGCAGGTCCTAAGGAAGTTGATGTAGACTTGCCATGTGACCCAACAATAGCACTACTAGGTTTATCCTCAGAAGAACTGAGAGCAGTGACACAAATCTAATATCTGCACACCATTGTTCATAGTGGTGTTATTCACAATTCCAAAAAAAAAAAAGGAAATAGTGCAGGTGTCCACCAATACTGTATAATTGCACTATTATGAACTAAAATTTTTGTGTAAAATCATGGAGTTAATAACTAGAATATAGGTCACCAGAAAATAGAACAAATGTAGAGAGTGGAAAGTTAAGGGTTAATTAGTGTAGAATTAGTAAAAAGTTGTTTGTAAATCTCTGGAAATGAATAGAAATGGTGAAAGCACATCATACTGTTTTTAACTAGCAGAACTATTACATGGGCATGCCAGTGGTTGAAAGGAAAAGTCTAAGGACATATATATTACCAGAAGGAAAGCTAAAAAAGTATAAAAGTACTACTTGGGACGGTAAAACCTCATGTGAAATATGAATATGGGTAATATTGCATATATAAGCATTTTTTTCAAAATATAAATACAAACAAACTAGAGAGATGGCAGAGGAAGTATAGAGAGATTGAGAAGTGCTGAGTTTTGTATTATTATTATTATTTTATTATTATTATTGGAATAATATGAAAATGCTCTAATAATGATTGAAGTGATTAATGCACAGCTATGTGATTATACCAAATATTGTTGATTGCACACTTTGGAAGGATTTATGCTTTATTAAAATGTGTCAATAAATTTGATATGTTAAATATATATGATGATATTTATGTGTGTGTTATAGAAACATGAGTTTTTAAAAAATATTTAATCAATGTACTACTTTAAATAAAAAACAAGTTTAATATGAATAAAAAATAATAATATAAATCATTTAGTGTGCTGTTAAAAATTAGGTTCTCAACAAGTAATGTTGAGGGTGGGAAAGAAAGAATCTCATTTCCGTGTTATCACAGCATAAGCTATATTTTCTCTTTCATGTTTTTTTCATTTTGAGACTGTTCATAGCAAATGATCTTTAGACTAATGATGAAAAGTGTTTATTGCAGAGAAGTATTTTAGGTGCTAAATTGCTGATGGGTAATGGGTCTGGGGATTCAGATCCTGCATTTGAGCAGAAGACGATGTTGCAAGCCAAGGTTTCCTAGAAACCACATTTATGCATTAAGAATAGCACTTTTGTACATTACTGTAACAAGGTAAACTCTTTTCTTTATGTTCTGCTTTGTGCATTACTAGTTTTTAGGAGCCTATTTTTTTTCCTTGGTCCATGTAAATGTAGACTGGGGGGAGGGTCTACATGCTGAGAAACCTCAAAATTGTTTTTTATTCAAATGACCTCACACTGGAAAATATTTACCTTAATGATGAAGGCTAAATAACAATATTTGAGTTGCTTAAGGTCAGTATTCAATCTTCCAATATGTTTATATCAAGCCAGAAATGAGAGGGGCAATTGTCTGGTTAAGTACCATTACATATTAACAATAGGATATAGCTAGCTATAATTATTAATTTATTGACAAAAATAGTGAAAACCTAAATAAAGAAAATTATTAGAAATAACATTCATGCAGATTTTGGCCAATGTCACCAAATTTGAAAATAATGATTGGAAAAACCTTAACTGTTGGAGAAGATGCTGAGAGTCAGAACATAAAGGGTTAAGCATTCAAAAAGTATACTTGCTGGCAAAGAAACATTAGTAAATGTCTCCAAGGACTCTGCATATTGCAGACGTCAATAGGAGGAAGCAGAGTGGAATGAACCCACCACTAAGAAGTTATTGTATAAATTCCTAAGAAAAACTATCTAGAAATACAGGAACCAGCAGCTCTCCTACATGCCAAGCAGAGGAACTAGTGAAGGATGCCCTACTTTTGTTATCAGCTTTGTAGTATAAAAAGCAGCTTCAGCCTAAATAAACTTGCCTGCATTCCTCATGGAGTGAGGTCCCCTGATCCCAATATTTCTTTGGATCATTCCTGGCATCGTCAAACTCCACATTGAATTACAACACTTAACCAAAAGGGGAAACATAGATACAAAAGAATTTTTACAGCTAAGAGATTTCAAAGTGTGCAGAGAGGTCGTTTCATAGGTTATGCTTATGCAGATCTAAAGGATATCTCACAGTAAACACAGCCTCAAGCAAAAGTGGAAGGGATCTAGGGATGTACAGACACTATAGGCAACTCATACAACCCCATGAAATCAGCACCCTGTTGGCAGGCCTTATTTTGGAATATATGATTGTCTATTTCCCCAATATTACAGAGTACAACTCATTTATAGCATCCCTACTGAATATTCTACCCCTTTTATTTGAACCTATAATTATCACTATGCCCATTAAATATATGTCTAAGAGAGTTAAGAGCTTGTTTTTTTTTCATATGCTGGTTGATATCTGAATCTCAGCTGAGTTGTGGCCAACACCTACTATCCAGTTCTTGAGACTTGCCCAGGACAACTAATAAAATGATGATAATGGACAAGCCCCATCCAAAAAACAAAGAACATCTACAACTGCAATTTAAACAGTTCCTTCGGATGAAGGATGGTAGTGTGGGATGTTGTTGGAGGTGGGGAACATGGGAATCCCTGTAATTTCTGAGTAATATTTAGGTAATCTTAGCACCTTTAAAAACACATATATAACATTTATGTAAACAAATGCACATATATGTATATGTATTTATATATCATTTTACAAATATTTGTATGTATTGTAAAAAATTTGATTTTTACCCACAATAAAAAAAATAAACAGTTCCTTCCACCTGCCCTATAACATCTAAGCCCCCATCAATCTGAAGCAGAGCAGACATTACCCCCAATTCCTCAAGATTAAGGAATGAACAAACATAAGGGGGGAATGCAACCAAGGACCACAGTAGATTTATTGTTATTGTAGCTATTAGCTTGTGGTAACAGAAAAACTTGTAATACTGATATAAAGATGGTGGTTGCCAGAGGTTCTGAGGTGAAGATCTTGGAAAAATAAGAGGAACACAAAGTATTTTTAGGGCCATGGATTGATTCTCTATGATACTGTAATGATGTATACATGCCACTATATATTTGTCACAACCTGCAAAACTGTACAGCACAAAATATAATCCATAATGTAAAGTATAGACCTTGGTTAATAGCACTGCTTCAATATTGGTTCATCAATTGTAACAAATGTTCCACATGAATGTAAAATGTTATTAATAGGTGAGGGAGTGGGTTATATGGAAATCCCCTATACTTTCAAGGTTTGATGTAACTTTTCTATAATCTAAAACTTCTCCAAAATTATAGTTTCTTATTATAAAAAATTTAAATTAAAATAATTG
>JAQZBX010059631.1:0-17482 GCA_029593785.1 Cabassous unicinctus
TATTTCAGCTCTTTGTGATGGTTAGGCTTATGTGTCAACTCAGCCAGGTAATGGTGTCTGGTTGTTAAGACTACCTGACTACTTGGGGCTCCTAAGGCCTCTGAATCAATTGGCAAAGAAGAAAATTACTCTACCACCTGGGGTGATTGATCCAGACTATCAAGCGAAATGCAACTGCAACTACAGAATGGAGGTAAGGAAGTGTTTTCCTGGAATACAGGAGATCCCTTAGGGCGTCTCTTAGCATTACCATGTCCTTTTATTACAATCGATGGAAAACTGCAACAACTCATTCCAGGCAGGACTACCAATGGCCCAGAAACTTCAGGAATGAAGTTGGATACCCCACCAGTCAAAGAACCACAGTCAGTTGAGGTGCTTTCTGAGGGTAAAGGGAACATGGAATGGGTAGTAGAAGAAGTTAGTGATAAATATAAACTATGACCACATGCCCAGTTACAGAAATGAGGACTTTGATGGGTTACAAATATTTCTTCCTTGTTTTATTTGTTTTGTTATGAGTATGCTTGTGTATCTACATAGAGAAAATATCTGTTTTATTCCCTATCTTATCCCCTTATCATATAACATAGTTGTATTAGTTTTATGTCATAATATTTAAGTTATAGGATGTCAAGTTTCCAGCTGTATTCAGGACAGTTGAGTAATTGTTATGAGAAAAATATGTCTGAATTTTTGTGTGTGTTTGTTTGTTTAGGAGGTCCTGGGAATTGACCCTGGGGCCTCGTACATGGGAAACAGGCACTCAACCACTGAGCTATACCTGCTCCCCTGTCATTGTTTTTATTTAGAGTTTAAGTATGATTTAAGATAATGTGTATGATTATCAAGTTGACAAGGGGTGGACTGTGATAGTTAGGCTCATGTGTCAACTTGGCCAAGTAATGGTGCCTGGTCTTTTGGTCAAGCAAGCACTGGCCTAATTGTTACTATGAGGACATTTTGTGGGCTTAAGTCATTAGTAAGTTGATTGAATCTATGGCTGATTACATCTACAATCAACTGAGGAGATTGCCTTCATCAATGAGAGATGTCTCAGCCAATCAGATGAAAGCCTTACACAGAGACATGATGATTTCAGCCAGTCAGAAGAGAAAATCCCCATCTCTACTTCAGACAGCCAGCGTCTCCTGGAGAATTCATTGAAAACCTTCATCAGAGTTCCCAGCTTATAGCCTGCCCTACAGAATTTTTATCTTCATAGTCACGTGAGACAATTTTATAAAATTTCCTAATATTTTCAGATATCTCCTGTTGGTTCTGTTTCCCTAAAGAATCCTGACTAATACACTGTTGTAAGAGGTTTGCAATTGTTTTTATTTTAAAATTTTGCATTGCATCTTTTCATTTGCTTTTCTTCCATTTGTATATATTCTTTGCTGAGGTGTCTGTTCAGATCTTTTGCCCTCCCCTACCAGGGATATGTGGGATCTTTCTTGGCTCCCCATTGTGAGAACCTGTTGGAGTTCCTGGAGGAAGTGTTAGACCCTCCTAAATGTGGCTCCCAGAAGTTTTTCACTTTCATGCTAGTCTATTCTCAGCCTCCAGCAATTTGTCAAAATTGCCACTTAAGTGTTTCTACCAGTTTGTGGCTCCAGTGGCTTCTAATTCAGGTAAGCAAATAGTTGCAGTATATCTCTGCATGAAACTATCTCTCAATTTCCAGGTGGCATTTTGTCCACCTATCTCAGTACCCTGTAGGTCCAAGAAAAGTCTTTAATTTTCAGTTTGTCCAATTTCTTCTTGTAAAGGTGAGAGTGACAACTTCCAAATCCCTTACATGTCAGAGCTGAAACTGTAAGCATTTTTCATCTCAGACATTGCACTTTTCATCTCTTGAAGTTTGATTTGCATTATTTTTATATCTTTCATAAATATAATTTAGTTCTTTGAACATCTGGAATACAATTATGACAGTTTATTGTCTTTGCTAGTTCTAACATTTGTTTCTCTTCTGAATCAATTTGGATTATTTATTTTCCACCTCATTATGAGTTATATTCTCTTGCTTCCTTGCATGCCTAGTAACTTTCTATTGGATGATAGACATTTTGGATTTTATCTTGTTGGGTGATGGATATTTTTTTATTCCTATATGTATTATTGAGCTTTGACCTGTGACACAGTTAAGATATTTGGAAACAAGTTTGATCATTGTGGTTCCTAGTTTTAAGATTTATTAGGCAGGACCAAATCTGCATTTATTCTAGGACAAATTATTTCCCAAAACAGAAGTGACCAACTATCCCAGTTTGCCTGGGAGTGTCCAGTTTTCAGTACTGGGTGTCACATATTGCTGGAAACTCCTCCATCCATAATCCAGGATGGCTGGTCACTGTACCACTACTGAGGCAAGACATTCTTATGTACTCTAACTAAGAATCTTGAGGTTTGCCATTCTGGCTGGCAGGAAAAGGCACTTTTTTCTTGGCAGCTTTCTTATCTCCAGTACTCTGTCCTGCAAACTCTAGTGTCCTTGCTTTCTCTGGACTCTCAGCTTTGTCACCTCAACATAGAATGTCTATCTTGCTCTGGCTTTACCCTTCCATTTCACCACTTGGAAACTCCAAGCAATCATAAGGGGCAATCGTAAGCCTTACCATGTTTGTTTCCCATCTCTCAGGGATCACTGTCCTTTGTTGCCTGAGGTACAAAGTTTTGAAAACTTTTGTTTCATGCATTTTTCTAGTTTTTAATTGTTTCAAGTGGGAGTGTAAATTGGATCCATGTTATGACATCTTGGTTCAAAGTAGAAATCATTGTATTGCATTGTAGTATGATCTTTACAAATGCCTGTTCACATTATTCCATCAAAAATAGTTAACATCTTATCTTTACTAATGATTATTTCAAATATGTGTCAAACGGAAGTACTTCAATTTGTAGTGATTCCATCAGATGGTTTTTATAAGCTTTTCAAACAGCATTGGATGATATCATTGAAATGGGGCCAGGATAGGGTAAGCTATTGAGGAACCCAGAGCACAAAATTTAAGGAGGCACTCACTCTCAGGTCCCTGCGGTTGCCAATCCTGAAATTGTATGGCCTCAAGAGTGAGTGCCTTTTTAAGAATGGGTGTGGGAAAAAAATGAATTCTGTCTTCACTTATTATGCAAATATACGGCAAATATTTTTTCTTCAGAAGTCCTGAAAGTCCTAAGTTACCAAATATAGATCACATATTGTATTCTGTTTTTAAGTGCAGATTTGGATATAATTTTCCAAAATTATGATCTGAAAAGTAAAGAAATTTGCTTTATGTACCTTCCATAAATCTGAATTAGGATTTTTTTTGTGTGTGTCTTATATTGTTGATTTTTTAAATTGTTGTTGTTACTGGTACTTGTTTATTTATTCAACCATGTTCATGGAGAGGTGGAACATAGATTTTATGTGCAATGCCAGCTTTATCTTCTACTTTATTCAAACTGTAGGGATGCCTGAACATAATTGGACTAAGCTTGCTGTGATATAACTTGACTAAACTGTAACTGTTCCATTCACAGAGTCTGTTATATGTTGGGCATTTTGTTGTTAGATGTCCAACCCAATCAACAACTGTGAGAGTTTGAGAACATTGACTCTAAAAAGAGCTAGTTCTGGGAGGAATTCTTTCTCTTGTTTTTCTGGTATTCTAAAGGCTTCAGAAATATCTGGTTAAATTTCAAAACTCAATATTATTTGTAGTGCATGGAATTAGAGAGGACTTTCCAAGCATTTTGAAGCAATGGCCAAAGGATGAGAAGTGTCACTTTCATCAGATTGGAGTCAGTATACTAACAGGAATATTCATAGTTATCAGCAATCTAATAGTTGTGCCAAAGAGAAAAAGTATTGCTACTTGAGTCATCAGAAAGATAGCTTTCATGATAGTGGCAAGATGGGAAAGCGTGGGCTAAAAAACATAGGAGAAATATTTTGGAGTCATGTGAGGCAACAACCTGAAACAGAAAAAGCTGAGGACACTGAGAAGGATGAATTTCTGAGAAGAGGGATCCTGTCATTATATGTTACAGATAACATTATATAAAAACACTATAAAATATCTATGTATTTCTAAAGAATAGCCATTCACTGATTTGACAAATTCTTACCGACATCTTACTCTGTTGGACACTCTGCCAGGCTGCAACTGTTCACTAACAAGCAAAACAGACAATGCCAGTGTCTTCACGGAGCTTGCAGTCTGGTAAGAAAAGAGATCATCAAAAAGTAGTCACATAATAAATGTAAACTCTTGGTATAATAAGTGTTATACAAAAGATGTGTCTATAATGATGACAACTGAAAAAGATGAGATTTGAACTGTCTAGGGTAGGCTTCCCTAAGAAGTGATATTTGTGCTGAAAACTAAAATATAAGTGGGAGTAACCTGGTGAAAATAGAAAGGAAAAGAATTATGCCTGAGTCCAACTCTGTCACACTCAGGAGTACAAACTCCAAAGTAAGGCCACTGGCAAGGCACCAAACTCTGGAGCTATCTGCCATGATTGTAGGTCCTGGGTGTCTCTACAGCCCTCAGGATTACCACTATTTGGGGTAGTATCTACCTTGGCCGTCTATGAGATCCTGCTGAGACATGCATAAGCGTTACCTCTCTGATGATCTCCCAGCTCACTTTGAAGTCATTTGTCTTTACCTTTTCCCCCTTTTATTCAAGGTTTTTTTTCCAGTTGTATCACCAGCCAGTGCTTGGTAGTAATCCCTCAGTGCCAGGGAGCTCATCCCCAGGAGTCATGTCCTATGCTGGGGGGAAGGTAATGCATTTTTATGCTGAGTTTGACTTAGAGAGAGGCCACATTTGAGCAACAGGGAGGATCTTAGGAGGCAACTCTTAGGTACTCTCCAAAACTAGGCCAAGTTGCAAATTCAAAAGCAAAAGGCTCGCAAGCCTAGTCATCAACATCAAGGGCCCATCAATGGACCGTCCTTCTTCACTAGTCACTGTCCCTGCACTTGGGGGATTGTTGCTGTACCATTAGAGGATGTGGCAGTGCTCCCCAGGATGAGAATTCAATAATCTTTCAGTTGTTGTGTGAATCTCCACCTACTGTGGCAATGCTCCATGGACATTTGAATATATTTATATACCTTATATGTATACCTAGGTGAACTTCCTCCCATGTATCCCCCATCACTGACACCCCACCCCATTGATCTTCCCCTGCCATAGTTGTAACTCTTCTGTGATCCAAAACCTCTTTAAAAATGAAGCCAAGAATATTGCCAAATTCGATTAATAGGAAAATGAAATAATAATAATAGGTTTAAACTTAAGAAATAAAATACATAGTAACTTTAGAGAAACTAAAATTAAAATAAAGTAAGAAAGATTGGGGTATTAAAAAAATGAAAACCATTAAAAAAATAAAATAAATTATTTTTTGACATTTTTCCTTTCACCACTGTAATATCAGTTTTCCTGAATGTACGGTGGCATTTTCTTCCCGAGTGTCTTACTTTTTTTAAAATATTGTATTCAAAGAAGTTTTAGGTCACAAAAAGGTTATATGCAGAATATAGGGGACTCCCATATACCCAACATCCTCCCCCTTTTCCCCCTTCCCTATTAATAATCTTTTTACATGTGGATGTTACATTTGTTACAACTGATGTATAAATAGTGAAACATAGCTACCAACCATGGTCAATGGTTTACATTATAGTTTACATTTTGGTTTACATTTTAGATCATAAACTTTTATAATTTTTTTATGAAGTTTAGCATGGCCTGTATCCATCATTGCATGATCATGCAGAACACTTTCATTGCCCCCAAATAGCCCCTCTTCAATCTCTTCTACTCCTCCCTTCCCCTCCCCTTGGGGCCCACAGAGACCACCAGGCTTCACTCCTTGAAGGACAATATTCTTAGATACTTGCAACAATGCTGAGGGCAGGGCACACTAGTCTGTCCTCCCCTATTAGGAACTGCCCATGCTCTCGAGAGACACCCCCCCTCCTCTGTTTGAGAACATATCGGGCCTCCCCAGCATGGGAGTCCAACTCCTTCCCACTCATTATGTGGGTATCCCCCTCTGATACAGCACACTATGACAAAATGATCACTTGCATGTTCTCTAAAAGACTGTCCCAGGTGTGCCCTGTCCCAAATGCAGATAGCTCCAGAGTTTGGTGCCTTGCCAGTGGCCCTAATTTGGAGTTTGTGCTTCCAAGTGTGACAGAGTTGGACTCAGATGTGACTTCTCTACACATGCTTCTTCTGTCCCATTTATTTGAACCTATACTTGGTGCTGGAGTTGGTAGGTGTACATCCAAGAGACTTTAATCTCTGGGCTGTCCATGTGTCAGCTGGGCCCTGAATCTCAACAGAGTTGCCACACCTACTTTCCAGTTCATCGGACTCACCCAGGACAACTAAAAAGGAGATGATGATGGACAACGACCATCCCAAGGAACTGAGAGAGTCTACAACGGCAAACAAGAGAGTCCCACCCATCTGCCCCATGGGATCAAAGCCTCCTCTCAATTACAGGTGGAGTAGGCAACACCATACCAGAGTCCTCAGGATGAGGGAGTGAACTATGCACTGGAGTGGATTTACTGGTATTCTACTATGAACTTGTGATTCTAACAATGGAAGAAACTATATCATTCATGTGGAGGCAGTGGCCACTGGAGGTTCTGAGGGCAGGGAGACGGAAATACAGGTGAAGTGTGGGGGCATTTTGGGAACTTGGGAATTTTCCTGAATGGCATTGCAATGAAAGATATGGGCCACTGCATGTCTTGCCATAACCTGCAGAATTGTGCAGGAGAGAGTGTAAACTGCAATGTGAACTATGTTCCATGCTTAGTGGCAATGCTCTAAAATGTTTTCATCAATTGTAACGAATGTGCCACACTAATGAAGGATGTTGTTAATGTGGAAAAATGTGGGAGGTGTGAGAAGCGGGGCATATGGAAATCCCCTATATTTTTGCATAACATTTATGTAATTTAAACACTTTAAAAAAAATAGTAATATATTTTAAATAAACTACAGGAAGTGGGAAAAATAAGTGGCAAGAGGGCAGAAAGAGGTTATAAAGGGCTGGAAAAAGACTGGAATATCTGGAGTAGAAAGAAAAAGAGGGAGCATGTAGGGCAAAAATGCTTAACTGACACCTTGGGGTCAGGCTATTTGAAACCTCTTGGTCAAGTTATTCAAAGAGCAATGGGAAATCAATAAAGGACTTTAAATATGGAATGAAAATGACTATGTTTTCATTTCAAAAACTTTGCCCTGGATGTGGTGTGGAGATCAGATTTAAAGGATGCCAGTGTGGTTGTCGAGAGCATTTAGGCAGAAATTGCAGTATCCATGTCAGAGATAATGTGAGCTTGAATGAAAGTGGTGTTAAAAAAGGGAAAATATGAATAGATTCAAGAGATATTTTGGAGATGAAATTGACAGGGTTAAGTTGTATTCATAAGCTATTGAGGCTGTTGACATAAGAGTCACACATATAATATAATTTCTATGGAGTGAAGCTATGTGGAGTATGTATTTCCCAGAATATTTAGCTTCCAGTATGTATGGTGGAATGAACGATTATAGGTATTAAATCTGGGATTGCTGTTAAGTGTGCCCCATAACAAATTCAAATGAAATTTGAGAGAGAGATAAAAAAAAATGCATCATTAAGGTTTTTGTAGATGTTCTAGTATTTAGAAAATGTAGCCCATTTCTTCCCATCCCATAGGCTACACCTTGACCTAACATTTTTGTGTGAATTATTGTGCTCACTTTGGTGCCAAAAGATGCCGATGAGATGATGAAAGGACGTGTTGTGATATCCTTAAAAAAACTTTTTAAAGAAATGTAGAAAAGAAATGTTCAAATCCTAAGGACTGAAAATCAAGTTCTTTCCACTACCACCTGCTGCCTCTAAAGTCTTAGACAGTGTTTTAGTTTTCAAAAAGCCATTCGGAGCAAAATACCAGAAATGGGTTTGATTTTATAGTAGGAATTTGTTAGGTTTAAAGCTTACAGTTCTGAGGCTGTGGAAATGTCCAAATCAAGGTATCATCAAGAGATGCTTGTATTTTATTTGTTATCTTTAAATCTATCATTATTTCATTTTCTTATTAATTATATTTGGTTATTTTGTTGGCTTCACTTCTGAAGAAGTTTTGGATCACAGAAAGTTACAACTGTGGCAAGGGAGGATCATTGGTATAGGCTGTCAGTGATGGGGGATGCACGGGAGGAGTTTTATGTGGGGCATACTTGTAAGGCATATAAAAATGTGTTCAAGTGTTCATGGGGCATTGTCACAGTGGATGGAGATTCACACAATAGCAGAAAGAATATCGAATTCCTATCCTGGGGAGCTCTGCCACATTCTCTAATGGGACAGCAAGAATCCCTTGAGTACAGGGGCAGTGACTAGTGAAGGAGGATGGACCACTGACGGGCCCTTGATATTGATGACTGTACTTATGAACTTTTACATTTGATATTGAAACTTAACCTAGTATTATAGGGTGCCTAAGTGTAACCTCTTGAGAGCCTCCTTGTTGCTCAAATATTGCCTCTCTCTAAGCCAAACTCAGCATATAAATGCATTACCTTTCCCCCAGCATGACACAACTCCCGGGGATGAGCCTCCCTGGCACCGAGGGATTACTACCAAGCACCAACTAGCAATGCAACTGGATAAAGACCTTGACCAAAAGGCGGAAAGGGTAAAGACAAATGAGTTTATATGAGAAAGAGACTTCAAAGTGAGTCAGGAGGTCATTATAGAAGTAATGCTTATGCATGTCTCAGCAGGATCTCATTGACTGCCAAAGTAAATATTGCCTCAAATAGCAGGGCTCCTGAGGGATCTGGAGATATCCAGACACTATAGGCAGGGCAGACAGCTCAGGAATTTGGTGCCCTGCCAGTGGACCCTACTTTGGAATTAATGCTGCCCAGTGTGACAGAGTGGGACTCAGTTGTTTTTTCCCTACACATGGCTTTCTGCTCCTTCTATTTGAACCTATACTAGAGTTGATAGGTGTATGTACAAGAGACTTAAATCTTTGGGCTGTCCATGTGCCAGCTGGGCTCTGAATCTCAAAAGAGTTGCCACACCTACTCTCCAGTTCATTGGACTCACCCAGGAAAACTAACAAGGAGATGATAATGGACAACAACCATCCCAAGGAATAGATGCAAAAAAGATAGTCCCATCCATCTGCTCCATGAGATCTAAACCCCCTCTTAATTAGCATCCTCACCATCCCATAATCCTCAGGAATGGGGAATGAATGATGGACTAAACTGGTATTCTACTATAGACTTATTGTGATTCTAGCAATGGAAAGGCTTTTATCATTGATGTGGATGCAGTGACCACTGGAGGTTCTGAGGGGATGGAGAGGTTTAACATGAGGCATTTTTGGAACATTGGAATTTTCCTGCAAGACATTGCAATGGTGGGTGCAGGCCATTATATATTTTGTCATAACCTACAAAATTGTGCGGGACAGAGTGTAAACTCTAATGTAAACTATATTCCATGGTTAGTAGCAATGCTTCAATATGTGTTTATCAATTGTAGCAAATGTACTACACTAATGAAAGATGTTAATGTGGGAAAGTGTGAGAGGTGGAGGGTAGGGTGGGGGGGTGAAACATATGGGAATCCCCTATATTTTTTATGTAACATTTATGTAATCTAAAGCTTCTTTAAAAAAATTAATTAAAAAAATAAAACAACCATCAAAGAACTTGTATCCATTAACAATCTTAAGAAGCTATCTATCCTCACGGCTTTTAAGATGAGGTGTTGTCACTGTGAAATATTTCAGAGCACTTGTAGAATATAGATTTGGATTTAGATTTACTCAATGACTCAATTCCAATCATTCTAATTTTCAGAATCATGTCCATTTGAACTGCCATTTCTTTTGACCCTCGAAATTCCCCCACTTCTCAACTCCATTGCCTCCTATAATCTTAAAGTTACATCTAATCATATATTTTAATCTAAAAAAAGTAACTCAAAGTATAGACAATTAGAATATTAAATAACAGTGTCTGTTCTTTTCAGTTATCTGCTCTACATAATACTTTACTCAAAGAACAAAATCTATGGTTAAAAGATCAATAGGTAAACAGGGATTCTGAGTATATTTGGTGCACAGAACATTTCATTTAATACAGATTGCTGTCTAAGTTAGTAAAATAGTATTTGAAATGCCACACACCCTTTTCATGTGTTTTGGAACATGGAATTGTTCTCTTTTGGAGAGTTGGATGTTAAAATGGTATTTGTTAAAATGGAATTCCACATACACTTCAAAGACTGACAAAGCACTAGAATGCAACATGTTATTGGAACAAATGCGAAGACAGCAGATTATTTGGCATTAATACTGTTAAAGGTACTATATCAAGGATGAAGCTTCATATTTTAAGAAGAATATCAAGGAATTGGAGAATGTACAAAGTAATCAACCAAAACTATGATTCAGAGAAAAATAGCACCATTTTTAAAAGTTCAAATTATATAGAGAATTTTCTTTTAAATAATCCTTTATATATATATAGTATTATTGCTATATTCAAAATAATTTTAATATGTGTAGTATTTGATTGGATTCTCTCTGAAGCATTGAGATTGAAGAAATGTATCACTGTCTCTTCTTACAAATGAAGGAAGTGAAACCAAACAGATGATCCAACAATTAGTGGAAGAGTTGGGACAAGAATATTACACTAGATCACATGACATTCATGTTGACCTGAATATTAAATAAATAATTGTGATCCTTGTAGAGGTTCAGAAAAATCAAGTTTGTCTCACAAGTTTCCATAGCATAATAAGTTTTCTGCATAGAGGGGAGAAAGAAATGGTAAAATAAAAAAATGCTATGGAACCATTTATGTTAGGTTTGTATTTACAGATTAAGATTTAAGAATCAGAAAACTACAAAAGAAAGTACTTATAATATCTCAGAACATAGACCTTAAAACACTTGCTTAAAAGAGTTTTTGATAATACTCTGCTTCCTCCTAAAAATTGATTAAAATAAGCATGAAGGTATAAAATGGGCATAAACCTAAAAGACAAAAAGAAAAGGAGAAGATATAACCACAAAAATGTGATGTCAATAAAATTCTAGAAGTCAGAAAATGGAAGGAAACATGCTACCTGATTTAAAAGACAGAGGAAAACAAAGCCTAGTTCTGCAGGGAGGAAGCCAATAAGCAAGGCTTTGTATGCCACAGAATCCCCTAAATCTTAGGACATAAATGTTCTAAGTACCTCTGGAGATGGGATTATAGTCCTTTTTTATGTCTTTACAAGAAATATTTAGATAAACCTTTCCCTTGTTTGAAAAAATAGGCAAGAGCCCCAACCAACCCTGGCAAATAACTATGGAAAGATTGAACAAGACAATCTTTGTATTCAGAGATAAAAGCAAACCTGAGGGTAGGCAGGAGGCATTGCTCTTTTTCTTTAAAAAAATGAAAAAGGATGATTAAGTAAATGTCAATATAAGAGCTCTATCCACCTCTGGATTTTCAGAATTGCTCACTACATAGCCCTGTGAGAATTGAAACTTGGGGAACTGGCACAGGAAAATTATTATCCCTTCTGGCTACTGTTACTGCTGTGAGTAATAAACTGTCCTTTTTCTCTGACCTAGGAGTCTTGTGTCTTCTGCCAGCATCCATGAAACAGAGGCAAGCTAATGTGTTTTCTTGCAGTTGGGGTGAAATATCAGGCCCATTCACAGTTCTTGACAATCACCAATTTATAAATGAGTAAAGGAGGCTCAGAGAGGTTAGATGATACGCTCAAGGTCACATAGCTAATAGAGAGTAAAGGTTGAATATGAACCTGCCTGTGTGACTCCAACTTCAAGAATAAGTGTACTACTTGAGGTAAGGCTTTTGAGAAGGGAAGCCTTCTGGTAAAAAGGATTTGGGGAAAAGGGATTATCTGTATATCATTTTCACATAGGCTATATCAGGCTTTCATTGGCATGGATGTTAAAAATTGCCTGCAAATTCTTCAGAAGGCTAGGTTTTGCCTTCTTTTAAAACAAGCTGAACTCTTACAATGGTCTTCTTTAAAATCAGCAATGTAACTGTAAAGTTTTCCTGAGTACCATTACAATATGTTCCTTTTAGTGAAAGATTGTTGGATGGCATTAATTATAGCAATAAGGTATTAAATCAATGTAATGTTAAGGAACATTGGTCTTTATTATCCTTAGCTTCACAATAAGAGTAGCAAGTGTTTAGACGAAACAGACAGTAAAAATCAAACTGAAAAAACCACAATGTGATTTCAGACATGTGAAAAGCTACTGCTGCCGACTAATGGTTAGCCCTGACCAACATCTGCCTTTCCCACTTCTTCTGATTGCTTTCCAACCATGGGAACCACAGAAATTGACTCCAGGCAAACAAAGTTCTGGACTTGTGATGATAATTGTTGCCAGAAATTAAATGAGCTGGTCTGGAAAACTGCACCTTCAGAAAGGAAAACTTTCCCTTTTTATTAACACAAACTAATCTTTTCTCCTGAGCTACCTACTGAGTAGGACTCAGTAAGCTTCTGTAATGGTAGTAAAGAAGAGAAGAGATAAAGAATATTTCCTAGGAAATCTAAGAAGGTATATTTTCCTGAAAACCCTTCTCTTTTTTCTTTAAAATTCTCTTAACAAAGAGCTAAAAAAAAAGAGATTAATTTTTTTAAAAAAGAATTATAATTAAACACTCAAATCCATGTTTGAATTAAACATTCAAATTCACTCAAAATTCTCACAATGTCTCATAGGCTCTAAGAGCACCCACAGAAGGTCCAAAGCCCCAGACGGATTGTAGAAGGAGAGCAGCACATTCTCATTATAGTCTCTCCTCAGCAGCCGTCTCAGTTTCAACTGCCAATACTGTTTAACAGATATGGAAACTGAGGCTTTACACCTTAACGTATCCAGATATGCAGGTAGTAAGTGTGAGATGGTTAATGTCATGTGTCAACTTGGTTAGGTTATGGCGTTCAGTCATTTGATCAAGCATGCACCAGGCTGATTTCCTACTGTGGGGGTATTTCATAGATGGATTTAAATCCTTAGTCAGATGATTGCTTCTATGGCTGATTAATGATTACACCTACTACAATCAAGGACAGAGATTGCCTGCAGCAATGAGAGGTGCCTCCTTATCGAATCAGTTAGAAGCCTTAAAAGGAGAACTGAGGATTTCAGTAGTCAGGAAAGAATAATTTCTCTATTTCCTCTGCCCATTTTCCTGGGGAATTCAATGTCACCTTCATGGAGTTTCCAATTTTCTGTTTCTCTGGAGAACCCTAACTAATACAAGGTGGGAGACGCAAGATTCCAATCCAGTAGTCCCTAACCTCAATCCTGCAATATTTCTAATTCCTTATGATGGTTTGCCACTGGAAAACACCTTAATGGGGGATGAGGACTAAGAGTTTTTAAATGGTGATAAACAACAACAAAATTAAATTTTCCTTATTGTAGGGTTTTCCACTGTTAGCCCCATATATTTGCAAAGACTCAAAAGAATAATAAAAGCTAGAAAGAAATCATAGATTAATTAAGAGAAAATTAGGGCCAAAGCAAAACCTTCAGTATGACATTTTTAGCTGAGGTAATTTTCAATTATTTTTTTCTCAGGAAAGGCATTGTGCAAGTGAATGTAGGAATTGTGCCCATCCATGTCCAGTAGAATGTAAGCATCATGAGATCAAGATATTTTTATTATTTACTGGTCTGTCCTCAGCACCTGCACCAGTGCTGGTCACATAGTAAATTATCAATAGATGTATGTTAAATACATGAATAAAGGAATGAGCAATCATTTTAAACATTATTTTTTTTGTCTTCTCAACTTCAGATAATCTAATTCAAGAAATGAGTCCCAACTAAATTTCTGGGATAATCCAGATGATACCTGGAGGTATTTTAGAAATTCTGTCTTTACCAGTAGATAGGGTCTAGAGATAATCTTGTTGCCCTTATCTAGGTGCTCATGAGCCCATGGTTTGATTCCAGGCTTCCCTGAGCCACCTAAGCAGCAAGTTTCTACTTCAGCCTCCATTGCCTGTGCCAGGCCCATATGAATGGAGATCTTGAATAATACCTGAGTTGTTTTAGTTTGCTAAAGTTGCTGGGAGCAAGATACTACCAGCAATGGATTGGCTTTTATAAAGAGAATTTATTAGGGCAAAAGCTGACAGTTCTGAGGCAGTGAAATGCCCAAATCAAGGCACCATCAAAGATGCTGTCTTACCAAAGGTCAGCTTCTGGTGATCCTGGACTCCTGCCATTTGGCAAAACAAAATGGTGGCAGATCTCTGCATTCTCCTCCAGGCTTACTTTCTCCTTGAGCTCAGCTGTGGGTAGTCAGGCATATGGCTTGTCTCCTCCCAGGGCTTGTCTCCTCAACTTTGGGCTGCTCTGCTGATTCCAGCCTCTGGCCTCTCTCTCAGCCTCTCAGGGTTTCTCTGTCTTTCTGAAACTGTAGGTGAACCTGGAGTCCTCCCTCACATTATGGGGGAAAATCTAATCAAAAGTGATCTAATTGATAGGTCCCTTAGTTGAATCTAATGCAATCAAAGTGTTCCATACCCACAGGGATGGATTAGTTCTAAGAACATTATATTTTCTTGGATTCACAAAAGCTTCAAATTGTCACACCACTTACTATTAAGGTCAGAGATCTGCTCTCTATTTTGGATGAATCTTTGGTTTACTGTTTAATCCTGTCTTCTTTCCACAGGGACTGGATTCTGTCCCTGTGCTCAGCAAATGTCTGGCTTTTCATCTTGTTAGAGACACCAACTACCACAGCTCCATCATCATATCAAATATATTAGCTAAAATGATAACAATGATATATGTTACTTAATATCTTTAAGATTTTCCCTCAGTAGTATGTTCATTAAAAGCAATTACTCTTTTGATTTATTTAATCCATACATTTAATGCTGTGCTAGCACTATAATATATAGTCAACAAAGACTTGTTTGCAGTCTGAACACTGGTCATTCTGGCAATTTTCTTTTTATATGAGATAAGATAGAAATCATAATTTAATTTTGCACTTCAATAATTCAGAATAAGCATGATAAATTTGAAACTGGTATTTCTAATTTCAAACTATGTGTTAAAAGAATCACTGTCATCATTTTATTTAACATAATATTCACGGATCATAATACCATTTTCTTCACTTTTGTATCAGACATCCATTTTAGATCTATTCAGAAGGCAATTTCAGCCTACGCAAGTAGTCTGAAGGAAGTTCTGAATAAAGCCATCCATATGACTAATTCTTTGTTATTGTTAAGAAAAAGTCTTCAGAAAGAAAGTTTAAAGACTACAATTTTAAATGGGCTTCTCTGACTGTATTAAATTTAGAAAGCCATCATGCTAAAGACAATTCAACAAATATTTATTACACATCTTTAAAATGCCTAGCACAGTGTTATATCTTGTGAAGGAGATAAGTAAGTTAAAAGAAATGATTTCCCCCTCCATTTGGGCACCATTTGGGGAGTGTATATGTGTGGATTTAAATATTTATTTTCGTACCCCAATTAGAGGTTCAGATAAACAAGAAATCAGTGTGAACTAGAGGAGATTGAAAAACTTCCTGTGAACATGAGAAATAAAAGTAAGCCTTTCAGAGTAAATATAAATGGAGAAGGGAACAAGACCTGTACCACACATTTAAGGAATGAAAAGATATATATTTTTGGGGGGAGAAGAAAATAGATAAAGCTAAAAAGGTGTCTTGGGCCAGATTGCAGTGCCATTCAAAGGAAGAAATGTCAATTCAGTATGGTCTCTATTGAATGTACGTCCTAAAAGAGGGAGCTGAAATTAGTGATTAGCAAAAATGCTGTGCTTGCTGGACACAAATGGCAACTTCCAAAAAGTTGTGTTTTATCAGGCAAAGCCTTAGCAAGGAATAGGCAGCTCACTCACAGGGTTTAGTTAAAAAGAGTTTAACAAACGGTTTATTTAGACCCCTGTGAGTGTTTAAGGAACAGGGGATAGTGAATCATCTAGGGACTAGCAAGAGTGGGAAGCTATTACCACCCCTGGGGCTGATATGGAAAGAGGAGGCAATTCTGTTACTAGAACCCAGAGAGACCTGTGAGCTTAGAAAAGGGCCTCCAGATGAAAGCCACAACCATAGAGGAATGAAGTTATGGGCAAAGCCATTTCCTGGCAAGGGCCAGTGTAGCACTAAGTACCCAGACCACTTCTATTCTCCCACTTCTATCTCCTATTGCTGCCTCTTATTGTCCCAGTGGTTCTCAACTAGGAATATTTTGCCCCTCTGGGAACATTTGACAATGTCCAGAAACAATTTTTATTGCTTCAATTGTGAGTATAGGTGCTGTTTTTATCTTAGGTAGAGGCCAAAAATGCTGCTAAACATCCTAAAATGTACAGGACAGCCTATCACAATAATGAATTATCCAGCCTAAATGACAACAGTCTTGAAGTTGACAAACCTGTTAAATTAATGAAATATAATTGGAATACAGAGTAAAGAGACTAAGTGATACAGCACATTGGCATCAGCCTCTTGGGACCAAGAATATTGCAGAGAAAGAAAGAGAAAAGGATCTGGTATCAAATGGAGAATAATGTGTGAGTGTATTCAGTTATTTCCATGTGTTTGTTTTCAAAATGCTTAGCTTGTTTGATGATGATTTAATGAAAATAAAATGATAAATAAAAAATATTTGCTAGATAAAATAATACACCACTTGTTGCAATACTTTTGAAATTTAATATGACCATTTTAAATGAAGAAAATAAATTCAAATTATTGATTTATCTTTGAAATTACAAAAATATGAATCTGTAATCAGGAAAAAGTAAAAGGAATACACTATAAAATAAAATTGTCTACTTAAATAAATGAGTTGATAGCTTATTGAAATGTTTTAACTTAGGAAAACATATTTACTATATTTACTTATTGAATTCAAATTTACATTGTGAGTTTATATACATGATATTTTGCCTTCAAATAGTTAAATATAATGAGGGGAAAAAATAGAAGGTGGAATCAGGTTTTGAACCAAATGAAAGTGTCTTTTAACAATATGAGGAGAGGTTATTTACTCCCCAGTTTTGACTACCAACTTGGTCCCCAAATCCTTTCCTGACAATTACTTAAATTAAAATTATATGATGGTCTTTTGTTATGATTTTTTCCTGGGTCGTGTCTACTGATACGAAACAAAATGAAGCAGCATCATTTTCCTGCATTTTTAAAGAGATGTTTGGACAACATCTGGCTATCTACCATCCTGCATCATTGTGGAGAGCTTTTGTTTATCCATAGATACTTAGATTCATGCAGATGCAGTCGTTGTGTCATGAGAATGTTGTCAGCACCAGAGGTTTAACTAGCTTATACAGAAGTAACAACACTTTCCAAGACTGCCTTTTAAAAGT
>JAQZBX010059632.1:6749-17582 GCA_029593785.1 Cabassous unicinctus
TTTTTTTTGCTAGAATGTCTGAAGGACATTTTGCCAGAATATGGATAGTTGTCGTTTCTTTATTGATTCCCACCCCCACTGCTGGAACATGGGGAGCCTACTTAGTCTTTTTTCCCTCTATTTAATGTGGGTTTTATTTTTCTTTAGCTACAATTTTAATTGTTCTGTTCAGTTGTTTTGGGTGTTCCTCAGGAATACTTATACTTAGCTTGGCTTCTCTTTTTTACCCTCCAGTTATCACCGCCTCTCATTTCCATCATTTTGTTCTGTTCTTCTGAATTCAGGGATATTTTCACAGTTTGTCCTATATATTACTGACTAGATTTTCTAGTTTCAATTCTGTTCCATTATTGTGCTTTTTGTTTCTCATGTTACCCATTTCCTTTTTCATTTCATCCCATTGTTTACTAAGGTAAAATTTTACTCAGGGCCATTGATTCAAGCTACATTCTCCAATTCAGGTTCACTAATTACACACTTATTATTTTCATCTCCATTTTTCTGACTCCATTCTCTTGATTCTTATTTGATTTTAGAACTCAGGGGGGATGGTGGAGTGATTACCACCCCTAAAACTCCAATAGTTTTGTTTAAATCTGTTTACTATAAACTGTAGTTTATTACTTTATCCCAGTCTGAGAGTCAGCCATTTACTTGGAGAGAGTATAAGCCATTTACATTTATAATCATCCCTGATGGGTTTGGCTATTATTCTGTCAACTTGATTTATGCTTTCCAATGCCAATAATGTATTTCAGGTCATTTTGGTCAAACACAAGGTCTAATTGATAGCAAGTCTGTCTAGCTAACTAATTTTATGTGTACCCTTACACTGCCAAGACCTTAAGGCCCTTTGCATGAATATTAGATTTTACAGGTGCTATTCCAGTAGTTAAAGATGAGAAGCAGCAGCCACAACCAAAATCACGTTTTGGAGCTGTGGAAGAAACATTTAGAATTGTTAAGGAATCTCTGAATGACGATGTTGTCAAAGCCACTCAAGCAATCTATCAGTTTGAACTCTCAGGTAAGGATTCTGTCTTTTATGAAACAAAGCAGCATATTACCTTTGGAAGAAGATTAGCCTCCAGGAGTCATCATTGGATAGTTGGCTATAACCAGAAAACTTACCCTAGAATGTCTATATTCAAGAATAGCAAAGAACTGTTGATTTGCTTTTTTGTTTTGATATGGCTTTTGTTTTTGGTTTTTTAAGTTACAATCAGTGGTATGGAACCGGGTAAAATAAAATTTCATTATATATACTTCCAGCATTATATAACTCCTTGGCATATATAATTGAGATAAAACCCTTTTTAGAAGGGAATATGGATCATGCCAGGTTGTGAAATGAAATAACTTATCCACAACCGTGGGCACCTTACTGATGTTATCCTTAAGATTACTCAGTTTGGTCTGAATGTGGTCAGCTTTTTAAAACCTTTTTCAGTATTTTTCTTCTCAAAATAAGATTAACAAATGCTTATGATTGTTTTAAGAACTAGCTACCTCAGTCCCATTATAAGTAAACCTTTACTTGATCAGCTCTTTCATCCCTTGGCCCCTCTGCTTTATCCTAATCCCTTAACTCCTTCGTAGTCTTACTTCTATTTCCATCCAGCTTAGAATCAGTCTCTTGTCTGCATCGTAACTCCCTAGATTCCTTTGTGCTCTGTCTTCACCTGTCAAAACCCTAATCTTGGATGAATCGAACTATTGGGCTGTCCACGGTTGCATTCAGGCTGCTAAGTCCTGCATGAGAAAAAAATCCTCACACCAGCCGGTGGATCCATACCAGCAGAAATTCACCATTGCTCTGCTTTAACTGGGCTCGAAGCAGCACCTTAGCATTCTGTGTTTTTGTGGTGTTTTCCACAATGACTATTTTAAACCTTTTCAGTGTTCCTCAAATCTCCCATCTCTCCCTTCACCACTTCTCGGCCAGTGTCAGCAGATAATCCCACTTCTTTGACAGAGATGCTAGAAACCTCCAGGCAGAAAGTGCTTCAACTTACTGCCATCAGACATTATATTAAATTGACCTTTATAGGCACCGTCCTCTCTTCTTCCCCTCCCCATAGAATGGAGCTCAGCAGTGGATCAGTGCATCTCAGGCTTTAACATCCATGATGCTGATTACTTGGGATTAAAATACAGATTCTGATTTAGTAGGTCTGGGATGGGGCCTGATACTCTGAATCTCTGACAGGCAATGCCAACACTACATAGCAAAGTTCTAGATCCCATTTCCTCTGGCATTCTCAGGGACATGGTACTATCAATTATGACCACTATTCAACCTGTTCATCCTGCAGCTTCCTTCCTAACAGTATTTTTTTTTCAAGTAAGCTCATTCTTTTTCCTTTTTTTTTTTTTTAAGATTTTATTTATTTATTTATTTATTTCTCCCCACCCCCTTGTTGTTTGCATTTGCTGTGTCTGTGCTCGTCTTCCTTTTAGGAGGCCCCGGGAACTAAACCCGGGACCTCCTGGGTGGGAGGGAGGTGCCTAATCACTTGAGCGACCTCCACTCCCTGCTTTGTTGTATCTCTCATTATGTTTTCCTCCTTGTGTCTCTTGTTGCATCAGCTTGCTGCGCCAGCCCATTGCATCAGCTCGCTGTCTTGCTCGTCTTCTTTAGGAGGCACTGGGAACTGAACCCGGGACCTCCCATGTGCTAGGCAGGAGCTCAATTGCTTGAGCCACATCTGTTTCCCCCAACAGTATTTTAATGTACTCAAGTCATTGCTCTCAAAAAACAGAACAACAAAACCACCCTTCCTAACTTATTTTCTTCTATAACTCACTCTCCTCAACACTGATCTGATATCATTTTTCTCCCATCCACTGAATCTACTCTCACCAAGGTCCTTGGTGACTTCCTCGTCACCAGCGGACATTCAACTTATCTGTGGTATTTGATGCTGATGATCATGTTTTTCTGGAAATGCTTTTTTTGGCTGCCTTGACCAGTAGCTTTCCTTGCTTTCCTCCTCTGTCTGTGATCATGCCTTCTCATACTCCTTTGCTGGATGTTTCTCCTCTATCCTTCCCTTAAATGTTGATGTTCTTCATATCGTTGTCTTAGGCTCTAGTCTCTTTATAATCTATAGACTTTCTCTGTGGATCCCCAGTCACTCACATGGCTCCAGTGACCATATGAACTGATTACTTTTGTGTCTATATTTATAGGCTAATCAGACTTCACTTGACATTTTCACTTGGCTGTCACAAAGATGCCTCAATCTTTAGAAAATGTCTAAAACTGATCTTACCTTTACCAATACCAGCTTTTGCCACCACCCTTGTTAAATTAGCTCTTCTTCAGTAGTCTTAAGTGAAAAGCACATCAATATTTACCCAGTTTCGCAAGCCAAAAACTAACAAATCATTCATGTGCCCTCCCCTATCTTTTCTTCACATTCACTCGCTTTTTAGAGTCTTGTGACTCTACTTTGAAATTCTCTCTCAAATATATCCACTTTGTTCCATCATCACTGCCACGATCCTGACCCAGGCACAATTCTCAAACTCCTGGACTACCCCAACATCATCTTAACTAGTCTTATGCATCCTCTTGGTCCCTCTCTAGTATGTTCTCTAGACTGCAGTTAGGGTGATCTATTGAAAACACAGACCTTATGTCATTCTCCTTCCATGAGGCATTCTTTAGGATGAATCTAGTAAATCCTTTGCATGGCTTACTATGTTCTGGGACTTGACTACTTCATTAGCTTATCAGATACCACTGTCTACTCTGTTCTTTTGTTCCAGTCCTATAGTATCCCTCAAACATGCTGCACTCTTGATTCTAGGTATTCTGCATATCTCCTTCCCATTACCTGAAATATTTTTCTCCTTCCCTGTTCATCTAGCTAATTCTTACTTAACTGTCAAATCTTACCTGTAACTGGGCTTTCTTGACCATTTATTAATATGATCCCACATCAACCTCCACTTCCTTTTTTTTAAGCAGAACCATGTTTGAGTTTTTGTTGTTGTTTGTTTGGTTATTGCAGAGTCTTCAAAGCCTAGCACTTAAGTTGCTGAATTTAATTGCCAGAGGCCTGAGAATTTTAGCCTGGGAAGCAGCATTGTATAAGATTATTCTACTTGTAGCAATGAAGTTTAAGAAAAACAGGGACTTCTTTGGCATTTATTTCTATATATTTATCTATTGTGTAGGTGAAAATGGTGGAACGTGGTTTCTTGATCTTAAAAGCAAGGGTGGAAATGTTGGATATGGAGAGCCCTCTGATCAGGCAGATGTGATAATGAGTATGTCTACTGATGATTTTGTAAAAATGTTTTCAGGTAAGTTTTCAATTTTATAATTAGTTGCATTTCCCTAATTAATGATTTTGAGCATATTTTCATGTGCTTGATAGCTATTTATATATCTTTTTTGGTGAACTATTTAAATCCATTGTCCAGTTTTTAGTATTTTTCTTTTTATTGACTTTTAAGAGGTATTTATAAATTCTTTTTTTTTTTATTTTTTTTTTTAAGATTTATTTATTTACTTGATCCATTTTAAACCCCCCCTTCCCCAATTGCTGTTTTGTGTCCATTCGCTGGGCAATTCTCTGTGTCTGTTTCATCTCTTCTCCTCCTCCTCCTCCAGTCTTCACCAGGATTCGATCCTGAAGACCTCCGATGTAGGAGAGAGGTGTTCTGCCATCTGCGCCACCTTGGCTCCTGGTTTTCGGAGTTTTCGGAGCATATCGTCTTGTCTCTCTCCTTTTACATCATCATCTTGCTACATGGCTCCTGGGGCCAGGAGGCTCACCAGCACACAGAGCCTGGCAGCCCATGTGCCTTCTATATATATTTTTATCTTACCGGGAGGTCCCGGGGATCGAACCCAGGTCCCTCCATATGGCAGACGGACGCCCAACCATATAAGCCACATCCGCCCCCCTATAAATTCTTGATATACATTCTTTGTCAGATAGGTGATTTGCAAATATTTTTGCCCAGTCTGTGGCTTGTTTTTTCATTTTCTTAGTGGTGTCTTTTGAAGCACAAACATTTTTATTTTTTATAAAGTCCAGTTTATTAATTTTTTTCTTTTTTGGTTTGAGCTTTTGGTGGTGTTGCTAAGAACTCTTTGCCCAACCCAAAGTCATAAAGACTTTCTTCTAGGTTTTCTTTGAATAGTTTTATAGTTTTAGCTTTTCCTTTGTATACTGTGTGAAGTAAGGTTGTTGTTTTTTTTTTTAATTGAGTGAAAGTCACATAACATAAAATTAACCATTTTAAAGTGAACAATTCAGTGACACAATGTTGTGCAGCCTCTACCTCTAACTAATTCTAAAACATTTTCATCACACAAAAAGAGGCTGGGATTTAAGGGTGATTTTTTGTTTTTGTTTTTGTATGTGGCTATCCAGTTGTCTCACTACCATCTGTATTAGTCAGCCAAAAGTGGTGCTGATGCAAAATACCAGAAATCTGTTGGCTTTTATAAAAGGTGTTTATTTGGGGTAAAAGCTTACAGTTACAAGGCCCTAAAGAGTCCAACTCAAGGTACCACAAGAGGTACTTTCTTACCAAAGTCTGTTGCCACATGTTGAAGCAAGATGGCAGGTAGTCTCTGCCTGGTCTCTCCTTCCTTCTTTCTCTTAAGACTTTGTGGGCCCAGCTTCTTCCAATTTCAGCTGGAGGCTAGAATAGGGCTTGTCTCTCTTCCCAGGGCTTTAGCTATTTGAGCCTTCTCCTTTCTGTCACATGGCAGGACCAAAACGACCAAGTTCTCTCCTCTTCTGTGTGTGTAGGGCTCTCTCTCTTCCTCTGTATCTTCTTCTGTGTGTCTTCTTGAGTGAATGTCCATTTATATAGCCCACCAAGGGGGCAGGGACTCAATCCTGAGTTAATTGATTAACATAATTTAATCAAAGACATCTCAGCTGAATCTAATACAATCAAAGGGGATCACACCCAGAGGAACAGACCAGTTTAACAAACAATCCTTTTTTGGAATTCATAAATAATATCAAACTGCTACAGCATCTTGGTTGAAAATCAGTTGACCCATAAATATAAGGATTTATTTCCGGGGCTTCGATTCTGTTCCATTGTTCTGTGTTCCTTTCCTTGCACCATTACTACATTGTATTACGGTGGATTTATACTAAGTTTTGAAATCCAATAGTATGACTCCTCTTTTTCAAAATTGATTTGGCTATTCTAGAAATACCTTATGACCCAGCAATTCCATTTCATGGTATATACCCAAAAGAATTGAAAGCAGGTACTCAAACAGGTATTTGTTCACCAATATTCATAGCAGCATTATTCACAATAGCTAAAAGGTGGAAGCAACCCAAGTGTCCATCAACAGATAGATGTCTTAGTATTCCAGGCTGTTAGGAAAATACCACACAGAGGGTTGGCTTAAACAAATCTTATCAGCTCAAGATTTTGAGGTTAGAAGTCCAAAATCCAGATGTAAGCAAGGTTTGCTTTTTCTCCAATGACTGTAGTATTCAGATGCTGGCTTCTGGCAATTCTTGGAGTTCCTTGGCTTTTCCATCTCATGGTGATGTCCTCTTCTTTCTCTTCTAGGTTCCACTGACTTCTGGCTTCCTTCTTCTCCCTAATTTTGCTATTCTAGGTCTTTTGCATTTGGATATAAATTTTAGGATCAGCTTGTCAATTTATGCAAAAAAGCCTGCTGGGATTTGGATAGGGGTTGCATTGAATGTATAGATCAACTTGGGAAGAATTGCTATCTCAACACATTGAGTCTTCCAATCCATGATCATGGGATATCTTTTTTATTTAGATCTTTAATTTCTCAGCAGTGTTTTGTAGTTTTCCATGTGCAAGTCTTACACTTCTTTTGCTAAATATTTTCCTAAATATTTTGATGCTATTGTGAGTGGATTTATATTAATTTTATTTTCAAATTATTTATTGTTTGTGTACAGAAATAGAATGGAGTATTGATTTTGTATCCTTTGAATTAGCTGTTGAAGACATTTGGGCCTGGAATTTTTTTGGTAGAAAGACATTTAATTGCTAATTCAATTTCTTATTAAATATCAGTAGCTTTCATTTTTATGGAAGTAATACATTCACAGAATTTAAAAAGTCAGATAGTGCTAAAAGGCTCATAACAAAAAAGTGTCCTGTGGCCTATCCCTTATCCCACTGGCCAGAGGTAATCTTCAACTCTTAGCTGTGTCTTTAAATATTTAACTCCACATAACTCTCAATGTTATGCTTATACTGCTTTCTGGAATTCACTGATTTACAGAGTGATAGGTGAGATTTTAGTTCTCTTACAACACTTTGTTCTGCTCCCCCTTCCCCATCCTCCAATGTAGTCATTCACCATTTTTTGCTTAAATCATTACTCTCTGGTTACATTATTATGACTCTGAAAGTGTAGTTTGCTGCTGATTCAAAAGGTACACATTATTGTCTCCTCTCAGAGACAATTTTTATTTTTCCCTGGACTTAAATAATTGCTTTTTTTTTTCCCCCTCTAGGATAGGAATAAAGAAACTAAGCAGAGTCTTCCCACAACCTCTTGATACTGTTTTATACTTTTATCAAATGTATCAGATAATCTGTCAGCTTAGTTTTTCCTGGGGCCCTTTGTCATCTTGTGGTGGCTCGGTAAGCCTGATACACAGCTATTGACCTAGGAATTTCTATAATTTTTTCCTGCATTGAATTTCTTATTTCCTGGATCCCATGTTTTCTTTCTTGTTTATATTATCATTTTTATGGCACACATTTTCTTTAGTTTCATGAGAAAGGATACATAAGAGTTAACTTTTTGTGTGTACCTAAAACTGCCTTTATTTTATCAACACACTTGATTGGCTGAATAGAGATTTCTGGGTTAAAATCCATTTTCCTTCAGAATTTTGAAGCCATTGCTCCATTTTTTAAGATTACCATTGAGAATTTGATACTATTAATCTTTTTTAATCCACCTTTCTCATTTTTTGAAAGCTTGTGGAATCAGAGTTATTTCTTTCTCAGTGGTGTTCTGAAACATCACAATAATACAAGGTGGGTACTTGGTAGTGTTGTTTTTTTTTTTAGGAGGTACCAGGGAGTGAACTTGGGATCTCATACACAAAGCAGGTGCTTAACCACTAAGCTACACCCGCTCCGTGGAAGTGTTCTTTTATTACTTCTTTAATAGTTCTCTCTCCCTGTTTTCTCTGTTCTCACTTTCTGGAGAAAAAATTAGATTATCTGATATAATAATCTTTTTCTTTTTCTCCTTTCTAGGAGATTGTTTCACTTTCTTTCCACCATCCCATTGCATTTTCTATTGTCCATCAAATTTTAAATTTCTAAGATCCCATTCTTGTTTTCTGATTCTTTCTTCTTCTTCTTCTCTATTCCCCATTTCCTCTTCTTCACTCTATCCCTATTCTCCCTCTTCTTGTTCTTCATCCCCTCCTCTTTTTCTGTCTTCTCTCTGTGCTCCCTCTTTCCCCTTCCTTCTCCAGCACCTAGTTCTTGACATATGGTTGCACTATCTTCTCTTACTTCTGAGGACATGAATTATGGAATTTTCGATTTGTTCGCCATTTACTTGGTTTTAGTTTTTTTCTGGGCCTTCACCCTCCGTTTCATTCAAGTTCCTTTTGTCTGTTTTTGTCTCCATATCATGTCCATTCATCTTTATAGGTGAGTGGGAGAGGTGCTATAAAGATGATTGGAAGCTCTATATGCATGAGTAGGGCTGGTGGGCTTCACTCTAGAGTGACAGAGCAGTACCAGCTTTTTAACTGAAGGGTACCTCTGTCAGTGTTTGTAAGTCTTTGGAGGTAAACATTCAATTCCTTCAAAAAATAAAGTTCTCCCAGTATCTTCCATGCAAATCAAAGTTATCTCTTAATCTGTTACTAGTTTTAACAACTTATTTTCTTGTAGTAGTGCATAGCTCATTTATTCATTAAAATGAAAGAGCTGGACTTGGATCTTTTCTGTCTGTACCCAATCTATGCTGCTTTGCTGCAACTCCTATCTCAAATAATTTAAAGGTGTTTAATGTCACACACAGACACACACACACACATTACATTATCCCACACATTCCTTCACAAAAAGCCTGCATGGGGCATAACGGGGGTTGTTTACTGACTCTACATTGTAGGAGATATGACCTGTATATAAATTGGCATAATATAAGGCAGAAAGTTATGAAAGTCAGACAAACCTGGCTTTAAAATGTAGTGCTGCCATACACAAGCTGTGTGACCTTGGGCAAGTCAAAAATCCTCATATGCCTCAGTTTTCTCTTTCATTCCACTGTGTGCTAGACACTACTAGCACTGAGAAAAAGAGTAGCAAATTAAAAGAATGTTCTTTCCCTCCATGGAGCTTTTATTTATTATATATTGTTATTGACTATGATTCTATTTTAGTGCTCACATTTATATCAGGACTTTCTGCTGTTAAATTAATGCTAACACATACACATACTTTTGTGTCCACACATTCATCATACTTTTAATCATTATTTCTTAAGAATATTTTATACATTTTTGCATTGTTTGAGTTTTTGAATTTAGACTTAAAATATTAAAAGTTTAATGAACTATTAATATAATAGATCATTAAATAAAATAGACTCCTTTTACCACAATTCATTTGAGACTGTATATCCTTTAGAGTATTTTAACTAATCTATAAATGTTGCTTCTTGCTATCATCTTTTGATAATCGTTGTTTTTACACTCTCTCTCACATTATAGGCTATTGTTAGCATCTAAGTCTAGGAATTGGGATCCCCAAGATACTGATATAAGATGCTGTACTAGAAAATTTCTGTTTCCAAGGTTTAGAGAACTCAAGGAAATTATTTTTAAAATGCATGTTCTTGAAGTGTCATGTCCCTAAGGGCACTAATGGATGCTTTTCCCTCATATTTTCTCATTTTAGGAAAACTAAAACCAACAATGGCATTCATGTCAGGAAAATTGAGGATTAAAGGTAATCTCTCTCTAGCAATCAAATTGGAGAAACTAATGAATCAGATGAATGCCAGACTGTGAAGGAAAAGGGGGGAAACCCCCCCCCAAAAAAAAAAACTGTCAACCCTAAGCTCAACAAGTAAAAACCTTACCTGTTTAAAATCTAATGTTTGATTTCTTCCCTATTGTATTATAAGGATATGCATGTTTAATCTCTATAAGACTTGAGGTTATAAAAACAGCTAGTTAATCAAACATAAGCTTCATTAAGTGGAATTCTAAGACACTCTTGTTTTTTATATTTTATGGGATTTGCCATCTGAGCAGTTATTTTTCTTCCAAGAAAAATATTATGAGCAGTTAATCAGGGTCAAGCAATAAAATTAGTTCTTTTCATAGCTGCTTCTCTTGTAAAATGTAATCTCTCTAACAATCAATTGCTTAAAATATTTAGTTTTGTATTATATAACAATGAAAATCTTAATGGTATTTTGGATTTTTATATACTTATTTTAAAGAAAATCTTGTACATTGCATTAACACTGAAATCACATAATAAACTACTTAGTAAATACTACTTGTGCATCCTATCCAAAAGTATGTAAGAAATGTCCTAAAATAAAATAATTTTCTCTCAGTTATGCACTTGGTCTCAGTGTCTTGAAATGAGATTAGAATAGATGATTAAAAGAAAACTAAACTTTTTTAAAAAGCATTTTTATCTTTAATTTTAATGTTAAAAACATTTGTTCATTGTAATTCTTCTACTTCCTATCTTCCACTCTGTAAGATTATTGTGCTGTTAAGTGGCTGTGGTAGGTTGAATTATGTGCCCCAACAAAGACATGTTCTTTTTTTTTTTTATTAAAGATTTTTTTTTTTTTTT
>JAQZBX010059633.1:0-17558 GCA_029593785.1 Cabassous unicinctus
AAAAAAAAAAAAAAAAAAAAAAGGTAAAGTGTCCTTTAAAGATGCCAGAGCCTGGCCTGTGCTAACAGTGTGTGCATATGAGAATGGTCATGCCTGTATATGAACTCCTATGCTTGTGAATGGGAAGAACAGGATGTCCTTTCCAGGAACACAACATATGATGGAATCAACAACATTAATTATTAATGATAACAGCCACTGGTATCCTACATGTAGGACAGTTGTGGGGGCATAATATTTAAATAATCTCACCTCTATTACTTACTAGCAGTATGTTACCACAAACAGGTCATTTAACTTCTCTGTGCCTCAGTTCTCTTACCAATATGAAGGAATTAATAATAGTTCTTACCGCTTAGAATTGCTGTATGAAATGACACAAAAAAATAGAGAACCTGGTATGGTCCTATATACACAGCCAGTGCTCAATATCTATTAATCGCTACATTCATTGATTAATCTAGATAATGATATTATATGGGTATTTACTCACTTCTTGAGTCCAAATATCCTCAGAGGAATAATAATTATACAAATGTTATGGGTATTATGCTTGAAATACACTGTAAAGGTCTCTGCAGTTAAGTGGCAATGTTGATATGTATGTTTAGTTATAGACGTTCTCTTGTATCAGAACAGTCAATGCAGCCCTAAAATTTACCAAGTAAATAAGGAAATGTAATAATATTAGTACCTAAGTTATTAAATAAGAAAATAAGCTCTAAGACGAGAAAAATGAGAATTGTAATTTAACCAATGTTTTTATATTTTAATGTGATATTTTACTCCCAAAATATTCACCAAAGGTGAAATCTTTAAGGGATTGGGTTAATTTTTACTTATTAAGAGCCTCCAATAAAGAGGACTCTATATAAATTAATGAATTTATCAAATTTGACTGTGATCTAACACCAAATAATCATATCTCATCTGCAATCATCTAATCTCAAATTTACTTTAGTTTATTTTTTTAATATCAAATCTGGTTTTCTTCTTTTAAACTTAGCATCCTTTTAATTCATTTCAATGCACTGGAGTACTCAAGAAGGCAGCCTTACTTTTAGATATGGGCAGTCAAACCTTGTTCCTTAGTCAATATTACTATCACAGCAGAAATATTAATGATTATTGCTAAGTTTGGTGTCATCAGTTATCAGTAAAAGGCAAGGCAGAAAAGTCTCACACAACGCATGTTAAATAAGAACCTGCCAAAGGATTGATTTCCTGGAGTTCCAAAGGCAAAGAATCAAGCAACGAATGTTTGAAAAAGACGCTTCTTCAAAAAATTCTGCTTCTTTGTTATCAGGTTCTTGGGTATAGCTACTACAATAATTCAGTTCAAGTGCATTAAACAGATGCAAGATCAACCAATCCTAAGTACCTTTTATGGCTTAACAATTGGTTTTTCCTGTCAAACAACCTTTTCCTCACAGTAATTCATGCTTAATTAAAATAACTTTAAGCTGCCCTGCTGTACAATATCTTGTTTCTGTCTTCATACCGGTAATAAAATAGCTTTGATATTTTATCATAAAATAGCTTATTTTATGACAAACTATGTGAAAGTATCTCATAGATACTATATCCAACTATTTCACTGTATGGATAAATATCCTGTGGGAAGGCCTTTTTAAGGGCCACATGAGAATCTGGGGGGAAGATAGTAGTATTAGGTAGGGATAGATTGGCAAGTACACAACCCCCAGTTAATTCTGGGAGGGAGTTTTCTTTCCCAGTGGAGAATCACTGGTTGGTTTATGCCAATATGATTCTGCAAATTTGCTAAAGCCAGAGTTGTAAATGACAAAGAAATTACTCTACAAATGTTCTATACATTAGAAAAATAAATCTTGAGATTAAACACAAAATGCAAATCATCCAGGATATGCAGTCACAGATTTCATTCAGACTATGCTAATGTTACATAAATTCACACAATTATATCAAAACCATCCTACAAAAAAGAACACTTTTATGATTCACAGTCATGACTAATTCCTTTTCTGTTAAAAATTTTTATAAAAGGAACTGCTCAAACAAATTAGAAACACTTTTGGTTAACTAGGCACACGAAGAGGGACTTTTAGCTGATTTCCACAGGTTTATGGATACCCTTCAGAACACATGAACGTCCCAAGGTTGAAATCAAGATTTTGTTCATATGTAGGCAGGAGAAGTTGAATATTTTAATAAGATTCTTCAAGGAAGACCATTCTCTATTCTCCAAAAAAAGTCAAGGACAAATTTTTCCAATTAAAAAAAAATGGGATATAAAGAAGATTAAGTATCCCTAACCTGTTAAATAAGAAGAAGCAACTTAATCATCAAGGAACTCCTAATAAAAATAAAGACAGAATGAAGCCTTGATTTTTTTCAATGAAACAGAGTTTAACATATTTTTGAAAACTAGATTTTTTTTTTTATGGAAGAACAGAATGGGATGGATTTTACATTATGAGATTATTTTAATTCTGATAATTGTCTCTCTTTTTTTGCTCCCCTAGTATTCCTGTATTTGTTTTTGGAGTAAGATTTTGCATTTACTTATTAGAGCAAGCCATATTTTCCAAAACAGCTAGCAAAAATGACAATTCAAATTATTGAGATGGCATTGGATGTGTCTCTAGGTTGGCTATCTTGCTTTGTTGCTTGATTTCTCACATGCAGTACCCCAGGGATCAGAAGTGGAATGAGGAGCAAATCTGCTCTGAGATGAGCTGTGCAGGACCCAGCTTTGTGTCATGACTAAATCCATGCTTTGCCACCTGGGAGTCTTCAAATCAAATCCTACTCTACTACCTAAAACACATGTGACCCATATAATGTGGGTCAAAATATGCAATCACTCTGACCCTTTTCAAATGGACCTGTGAATACATATCTCCCAGGGTTAACATAAAGATCACATTGGATGTTGCATGTAAAATATCTGAATATAACGGACAATTAGTGTCAGTTTCTTTCCCAGGCTGACCTCTGTATTTAGGGAGTTTCCAGTAATCTTAATGTAATGGCATCCAACTATGTTCCAAATGGACTTCCTGGATACCTTAATATTAGAGATCCATCCACTGGTATACAAGTGAAGCTATACCTAAGTACAGAAAATTAGAAACTCAATCTTGAGATCCATTGTTTAATTTGCTCAATTCCTTCCTTGTTTTTGTCTGTTTTCCTGTTGCAGTATATTCTCAATAATTGCAAATTGATCCAAAGCTTCTAAAGCTAACATTTTATCACACTCCATTCATTGAATGCTTTGCATAAACATTAGGTGATTTTGGAGACATGCATTCAAAATTTAGAGAACGTGTTTTCAAATACACATACTCTTACATATATATGTGCAAAACTACAGCTTTGTTGTTGCTAGGTATACCTTAACTTGTGGAAAGAATCTTTTGACAGAGCTCGTATTTTTCGTTGGATATATTTTTACTCTGTACTAGATTTGAATAAAATTGATATGTCCTATAATTACACGGTATCTAAATTTGATTTAAAAAACATTGAAAATAATCGAGTTATTTGGCAAGTTTTATTTTATAAAAATATGTGACCAGGAAAATTACTCTGAATTGAGACAGAAAGACTGAAAATATTTGAGCTAAAGTATTTATTCTTACAAAATAAAAATTATTAGAATTAAGAATATCCTCCATTTACCGTAATTTCCTCACCATCTGTTGTGAGAGGATGCTTGTAATCAAAATATTATGTCTAGAGAGACATATCTACAAAGACAATTGAAGGAGTACTAATTTTCAATGTAATAATGATATAATAAACTATAGCTGAATCAGACCTTTGAACCACTGCCTCAATCCATATTCAAAATATATGGAGCTTATTTATTCATGTTGTTTGCAATAAAAAATATTATGATTCATAATATTTTAGTGAAAAGCAAGTTTCTATGCTGTTAATGAAATATTTAAAATGTTTAATTTCATGTTTTTCTAATTTCTGCTTTACATGTCTTATAGTCAATATTTTACATAAGTGCAATGATACATGTGTATAATTTATAATAAATGTAGACCTACTGGGTATAAATATTGAAAATATTTTCATTGATTGTAACAAACAATGAAATAAAGTTTGGAAATCAGCAAAATAAATGACTGCATCTCTTCTGCTTATTGGGACAGGAGAACATGGCTTTGAGGGGATGAGTCTTTCTACTGAGAAATATACAATCATTTCTCAAATTGACAAACATACGATCATTTCTCAAAGTGCTTCCCTCCTCACCAACCACAGTTCAAACCAAGACAAGGAATGCAGTTTTCACAATCCAAGGGAACTCTGAATAGAAGCCCAAAGTCGCTAGCATGGACCGGTTACATCTGTTGACTACTATACAGTCCATGACATTTAGCTAAGAGAAATGCATGAGTCTTTGAAAGGGAACCTAGACCAATGGATCTGCCCAAAGCCACCGTCAGTGGGTGAGAAAACTCACCCTATTCCAGCATTTTTTCATTAAACTGTACTGGATATTTCATTCTTAGTTAGTCTTAAGAGAGTACTGACTAAGAATAAAGGGACAAGGTGTCCCATGCTAATGAATCTTCTTTACTGCTACCCAAATTTCTATTCTTAAAGAGTCTTACACTGAGGTTAACTGGTTTGGAGAGGGGTTCACTGTTGTTTACTATTGCTAAATTGTTGTCCTCAGTTTTTAAGGAGGATATGAAACTGAAGTGTTTGCTTGAGAGAAGACAGAGCTTGAAAACAGAGGAGCTTCTTTTCTTTTTAAAATAAATTTATACGTTGCTTTAAATGGGTGTCCTGAAAGGAGCAAATTCTTCCTTCTCAGTCCTGAGGGCTTGGGAAGACCGATGTACTCCAAAGAAGTTTACAAAATATGCTTTAATGAAATAAACTCCTCATTAATGCTCCAGTGACTTGGGACAAGAAAGTTGGAATTAGTGGAATGAAACATTACAGTTTTCAAGCTGTTATGCTCATAAATACATATGTTGGAGATGCCCTCCTCTGGTGAAATAAACTCTTATCTGAGAAAATTATCCCGCTTTTTCCTCTTTAGTTTGCCTGCCCACTTTCAGTAGCTGGGTATACGATTTCAGAACACGTGTTACAACTTTGAAAGTCCGGGAAATTACTCTGCACCTCCAATACTCTTCTTCCATTCCAAAAATAAATAAATAAAAAACATCCAGAGGAACTTGGCATAAAAGAGGAGTGCATTTACGAGTGATGACAGAAGGAAGATGTTTACTGCCCAGCTGAGTAGGAGCTGGAGTGGGCATGGCTGGTATGCAGTGGGCAGCAGCAGGGCGCTGAAAAGGCACAAAGAACAGACAGCCAGGAAAACGTCAGTTATTTTGTTTTCCTGTTTGAATATTCACACGCACAAGAAAAACAATATGATGCATACTGAACTCTCATCCATTATATTTTAATATGTTTGTTTTTATAGTGCAAGTTCACTGATGATCACAGGTTTATAAGGGGAACTTTTACTCAATATCAAACTCCTAAAACTAAAATAATGACATTATAAAGGAAAGACTATAATTTTATTAATTTATTATATTTGTTCATTTAAATGGATGAAGGGGCCTGAAAATACATTTTAGTCCACATTTCTGCAATACGTATTTCCTAGGGAGCACTACTTTATTAGGTCACCAATGGGGTAGGAAGTCATGGAAGCAAGATCACCTCATGCTGTAAGTCAAAGTCTTTGATGTAATAAATATACATACAGTGACTCTCAATAGTTTCAGAGCTGTGATTACGTTAAACAAAAAATCAATATTTTAAAGCCACAGCCTTCCCAGAAATACAAACGAAAATTAAAGATGTCAGCCCTATAGCAAAGAATGTAACAAGAGGCTTTAATTTTAGAAAGCCAATTTTGCTTCTATATTTAAGAAAAATTCATGAACAATAAGTAACATTACATTCCTGATATCACCTATTTCAGACAAAGTAGTTTGAAAATTAAATATCATAATGTACCATATTAGCTCATGCCTCAGTAAGGCAGGAGCACCTTAAAAGTATAGGGACTGGGCTGTTCTAGTAAAACCTGATTTCTGTAGTTGGTCTCAGAATGGCTTGTCCCCATAGGTGAGACTCTGGGTTAACCAAATATGAGTTAAGTTATTAAAATTAAAAAATGTGTATTTCATTAATGTTGCTCTGCATTTGCAAAATTGTCTTGGCACATATTGATTGGATGAGCTATGGATGCAACTTGACAATTTTAATAGGATTACTTCCTATTTCCTTGCTTCTCTCTTTTACTCCCTTCCCCTAATCTTTTCCCTATGAAGTTGAATGACATTGTGCTGGCATAACTAATTAATTCCAAAAAAAAAAAACTAAGTACTGAGACATGAGCATGTGTAAGCCACCATATTAGTCAATGTAACAGATGTAAATATAAACAAATCATCACTCCTAACATTTTAAAACTTCTAGTTTAGGAAGGGAAAGATTTATATAAACCATTAAATTATAAAGCAAAATGCAATAAATGCCTTGAGAAACACACAAGAATGAGGAGCACGATGAAAATATAAAATATGGTAGAAGGAATATGCTCTTCTGGATATCCAGGCCCTTGTACCTGTTTGGGGGCTACTGGAGCCAAATTGTATTTTGAATTAAAGAGTTAGTCCCGACTCATCCTTGTCCTCAAGAAACTATGGCTAAATGTAAACCTAAAAACCATTTCATCTTAGTGTCTTTTCCACAGGTTCTTTGTGTTTTCAATTCCAACAGCTACCAATAGTTGTTTTATATTATCTGCCATGTTATACAAGCTCCAGAGATGACACAGCCAAGAAGCACAGAGATAACATTAAGTTCTTCTGAATCAAAGGGCAATCTTCTTTAGTTAATAAAAACATTTTGTAAAAATTGTAACTTTTTGTCGCTGCTTTAAGATAGTATAAGCAGGGGGGCAGATATGGCTCAAATGGTTGGGCATCCATCTCCCATATAGAGGGACCTGGGTTCAATCCCCGGGACCTCCCGGTAAAATAAAAGAAAAAAATATAGAAGGTGCGAAGGTCACCAGGCCCCATGAGCGTGTGAGGGCCACCAGGCCCCATGAGTGGGTGAGCCCCCAGGCCCCACACGCGGGTGTGCCAGTTCCCGCCGAGCCAGGCAGCAAGATGATGACATAACAGGAGAGTGACACAAGGGAGAGCCAAGACGAGACGCACTAAAAAAACAGGAAACAAGGTGGTGCAGGTAGCAGAACGCCTCTCTCCCACATCAGAGGTTCCCAGGATCAAATCCCGGTTAGGAAAGGAAGAGAGGGATGAAAAGAGACAGCAGGAAGCTAATACAGCAAATTGCCCAGCAAATGGACACAGAACAGCAAAAACTGTGGGGTGGGGGAGGTGGGGATTAAAAAGGAATTTTTTTTTAAAGTAAAATAAATAAATAAATCTTAAAAAAAAAAAAAAGACAGCATAAGCAGTTTGAAAACAAAATTAAATACCAGAGGAGCTTAGTTAATACCAAAGACTACTTCCATGTAACTATTCTTCTTTTTAAAGAGAATTAAGGTATTTTGCCTAGACCACAGCAACAACTAAAAGAATGATAATATAAGCCCAACTTTAAACAAAATTATAAACTTTCATTTCATTGTGTGTTTTTTTTAAGTTTCAAAATGAATTCATCTTGCTAAAGAGCATTTTGGGTATTACAGAGCTTATTTTGTACAAGCTAAATTTAGACAATGATAATCAACTCTGAATTTAAGTTTCAAAAGGATGTTTTTTTGGTTGTGAGGTTCTTTTGAGTCTCAAAAGCTGAATCCTATTTTAATCTCTGTGAATTTTTAAGAATAAATGTTATTCAAATAATTTGAAAACTTCTATCAAGAATCCTGGCAGTTTTTCTGAAGATAAAATGGGCATTCCATTCTTCCCACACAGAAACAGTGAATGCAGTATTATTTCCTAAACACAGATTTTTCCTTCTCAGTTAATATTACAATAGTTTTGATATAATATTATACCAAATTATGTCATTATGTTATCAAATGTTATTAAACACTTGACAGTCTAATAAATAACTTATGTGGTACAATGTATGAGATTATCACAATACATGACAATATATGAGATTAACACAATATATAAATTAATGACCCACTATCATAATGTTGTTTAGCATTTTCCAGCTAAATTGCCAGATTCCTGAGAGAGGAGACTACATTTAATTATAAAAACAACACCATCAACAACAATAAGGGATAGTAGCAATTACAGTGTCTTGGTAAGGGAATTATTATTACCACCATCAACATCATAGTGAATATTCACTGAGCACTTAGACTGAGACAGGCACAATTCCAAGCAGTTGTTTCTCTTGGCTCAATGAATCTTCACGGCCACCCTACAAGGTAAATACTATTATTGTGCCTATTTTACAGGTAAGAAAACTAAGGAAGAAATATTCAATTAATGTTGGATAATTCCAACACTACTGAAGCCTGAGCTACAAAACCTGAATCCTAGAACATCAAATCCCCAGATACCGTATATATTTTATACTCACAAAGGGTTTTCTTAGAGCCCTCTTTGACATGTTCCCTTGGGATGCAGAATTTAAGCCAGTGAACAAACACACGTTTTGAATTTCAAATAGATTATAAAAGAGCATGTATCATTTACATGCACTATAAACTTCAGGCAGACACAAACACATATTCTCTCCTTCTCTAGAACTTAACCTTAGATATGCAGAATTTTTTCAGAACTACCAATAGGAAACGTCCTGTAAAAATTGAGATGCAAACATAAAAGAAAAAAAATTCAAAGGATGCCTAAGCATGAGCACTAGCAAATAAAATATAAGTATATGGCTGCCTTTAGAGAATTTGCTTTTAAAATTGTATCACAGTATCTACATTCCAAAATATTGCTGTAGTAGTTTGCATAAGTATAGTGAATATTAAGGTTTTCACCGTTCACCCTTGTTTATTTTACTTGTGTCCAGAAGGGAAAATTTATCTTCAGATAAGATATTTTCAGATTTCTCACCACATACTATATAATCCAAAAAGCAATGGGTCACCAGTTTTAAAGTATTGAAAGAAAAAAGTCAACCTCAAATTCTATAACCAGTGAAAATATCTTTCAAAAAATATGGGTGAAATGAAAACTTTTTCAGATAGACAAAAATGGGAGAAACCAAGGCCAGTAGACCTGTGCTACTAAAAAAAAACAATTAAAGAGATCTTCAGACAAAATTAAAATGATATCAGACAGAGACCCAGAAATACATAAAGGGATGAAAAATGTCACTTTTTAAAAAATTTCTTTATTGCCTATTTAAAACAATCACAAATGATTGTGGATGTAAAAAATATATTAAAAAATAAAATAAATGATGAAATTAGTATAATTAAATTAGTATAAGGAAGTATACAGTTTGAAAGTTCTTAATTGTATATGAAAGTATATACTATTATATGAAAGTATTATTGCCTATTTAAAACAATCACAAATGATTGTGGATGTAAAAAATATATTAAAAAATAAAATAAATGATGAAATTAGTATAATTAAATTAGTATAAGGAAGTATACAGTTTGAAAGTTCTTAATTGTATATGAAAGTATATACTATTATATGAAAGTAGCTTACAATGCATATTGGGAACCCAAGAGTAATTACCAAAAAATGAAACAGAAGTATAGTTGATATGAAAATAGGGGAAAACATTAATAAAAATTCTCAGTTAATCCAAAAGAAGTCAGGAAAAAAGAAAGAATGAACAAAGAACAAATGGGACAGATAACAAGAAAGAGGACAAACTCAATTATACCAGTAATTATAATAATGTAAATAAGTCTAAGCACAGTAAATAAAAGCTGGATTGTCAGACAGTATTTAAAAAGTAATGCCTAAATCAAAACCACAATGAGACAGCATTTCACAACCATTAGAATGACTACTCTTTAAAAAAAGTGAAAAATAAGTGCTGGAAGGATATGGCTAAATATGAACACTCATTCATTGGTAGTAGGAATATAAAATAGTGCTGCCACTGTGGAAGACAGTTTGGCAGTCTTCAGAAAGTTAAGTATAGAATTACCATATGATCCTGCAATCTCACTACTAGGTTTATACCCAAAAGAATTGAAAGCAAGGACTCAAACAGATATTTCCACTTTGATGTTGATAGTGGCATTATTCACAGTTACTGAAAGATGAAAGCAGCTCAAGCATCCATCAACAGATGAATGGATATGAAAAATGTAGTATATATATATACAATGGAATATTATTCAGCCATAAAAAGCAACAAAGTTCTGATATGTGTGATAACATGGGTGAACCTTGGAAGACATCACATTGAGTGAAATAAGTCTGATACAAAGGGACAAATATTGCATGATCTCATTGATAGGAAATAATTAGAATCAGAAAATTCATGGAGTCAGAAAGTAGAATTCAGGTTACCAGGGGCTAGGGCAGGAGTAGAGAATGGGAAGTTAATTTTTAACAGCTGCAGAGTTTCTGTGTGGACTGATGGAAAAGTTGTGGCCACGTACAGTGGTAAAGGTAACACAACATTGTGAATGTCATTAACAGCAATGAATTATATATCTGAATGTGGTTAAAAAAGTAATCTTAGATGGTATAGAAATTGCCAGAATAATTTAAAAAACAGGACTATACAACACAGACAGTGGACTGTGGCTTATAGTTAATAGTACAATTTTAATAATATTCTCTCACCAACTGTAACAAAGGTACCACACTAATGCAAGACATTAAAAATGTGGGACCGAATGTGGGAACTTTGTATTTTTTGCATGATCATTCTGTAAACCTACAAATTCTCAAATTAAATAAATAAATGCCAACTATTTGCTGTTTATAAGACAAATGCTTTAAATATAAAAAGCAAACAGATTAAAAGTAAAGGACTGGAAAATATATATCATGCAAATAATAATCATAAGAAAGCTGAAGTGGTTCTACTATTATCAGACAAGGTAGACTTTAGAGCCAGGAATATTACTGAAGATAAAAAGGTACATTTCCTAATGATATAGAGGAAAATTAACTAAAAATTTAAAATAATTATAAATTTATATGCACATATAAAAAGAGGCTCAAAATAATCAAAATGGATTAAAAACTGATAGCATTAACAGGATCAATAGAGAAAATCATGAATATAATTGGAGATTTAAATGCTCCTTATTCAGTAATTGAAAGACCTGACCAACAATCAATTTGACCAAATTAACATTTATAAAATATGCTCTAGAGAAATGCTCTATAGATTCTCTATAGAACAGGTATAGCTATGCTCCATAAATGTTATAGTTCAACACTATAGAGTATATATTGTGAACAAAATAATATTAAATTAGAAAACCAATAACAAAAAATATTTGGAATGTTCAAAGGTTTGCAACTTAAACTGGACTTCTAAATAATCCATGTGTCAAAGAGAAATTAAAGAAAAACTAAAATATTTTGAACTGAACAATAATGAAAACAAAGCAAACCCAAATTTGTGGGATGCAGCTAAAGCAGCATTAGAAGGGGAATGCATCATTTTAAAAGCTTATTATAAAAATGAAGAGTGGTCCCAAATCAATTATTTAAGTTTCCACCTTAAGAAGTTAGAAAAAGAAAAACAAATTACACCAGTTTAAGTAGAAGGAATTAAATAATACAGATAGAAGGAGGAATCAATAAAATTTTTAAATGGCCAATCAGAAATGGTGAAGGGAGAAGAGTCCACGTGGGTAGAGGGAGGGGAAGGGCTGGAGAAGAAAAGGTGGAAGGAAAAAAGGTGAAAAGGTGGGAGGGGGGCAGAAAAAAAAAAAAGCCAAAGGAAAGAGAGACTCAACTAAAGTAAAATCTGATTATTTGAAACAATGGAGGAAATTGATAAGCCTTTACCTAAACTAATACTAAAAAAAAAAAAGACAGGAGAGGGAGCTGGGGGCACAAATAACTGTACTGAGTTCAAATGGGAGAATATTGGAGCTTATTAAGCAAAAAGATTTGACCACTAGATGGCAATAACATACAAAATATTTATTTGGATGTTACTTTGACAGGTTTTATGAGAGGGAAATTCCTTCACAACATGAGAGCTTTCAGAGTATGTGGCTCAAAGTTCCACCTAAATGTGGGCACAGAACAAGGGAAATCTGGGGGAACAGGGAATTCTGGAAAGGTGGCTTACATGTCTAGGCAATGCTGCAAAGTCAGTACATCAGAGTCTCTAGGTCAGAAAGCTGTGAGGCAGAAGAGGCTTGGGGTCTTATAACTACAGGGCTTTATAGTATCTATGGCTAGCAGATATGGAGCAGAATTTCATTGGTATGCAAAGTAGGTCAACTCTAAATTTCTAAAGGTTGCTTACTTGGGCTACTTTCAAAGCAATTGGATGTATAAGAATTTGAGTTTGGGCTTGATGGACTTTTTTGGGATAAGAAGCCCAGGCTGCTTTGAAGAAGTAAATGATACACAGGGCCAGTACACAAGGACCATTTTTGGCTCATTTATATAATAATTAACAATATCAGGAATGATAAAAGAGACATAACTACAGAGCATACAGATATTGGAAAAATCACAAGGAAATATTATGAACAAGTTTATGACAATAAATTTGGCAACTTAGATGAAAAGAACAAAATCTTGAAAGACAAGATTGATGCAAAAAAAAAAAAAAAGGAATATCTGAATAGCCCTCTATTTAAAAACTAAATTTATCATTCAAAATTTTTCCAAATTCTAGAACCAGTTTGCTTCAATGGTGAATAATATCAAAAGGAAGGAAGAAATAACACCAATATGACACAAATTTTGTCACAAAATAGGGAAAGAAGTAATACTTCCTAACTCACTTTATGATGTGAGCATTACCTTGCTAGGTAAACAGACAAAAACATGGTTTTAAAAATTACATAGTAATATTCCTCAAGAATATGAGTACAAAAGTTCTTAATAAAATACCAGCAAATTATAAAAATGATAAATCTCAAGCAAGTAAAATACATCCCTGGTGTGCAAAATCAGTATAACATTTGAAAGACAAATCAATATAATGACCATATTAACAGTATAAAGAAGAAAAATGAAATGTAATCATTTTTAAATATTCAGGAAAATCACTTGACAAAACTCAATATCCATTTATGATTCAAAAAAAAAAAAAACTCTCGCCAAATTAAGAATAGTAGGTGTATTAGTTTCCTAGGGCTGCCACTAAAGTTTCCACAAAAAGGGAGGCTTAAAACAACAGAAATTTATTTTCTCACAGTTCCGGAGGCCCAATGTCTGAAATCAAGGTTTCAGCAGGATGGTTTCCTTCTGGGGACTCTGAGGGGGATCTGTTCCCTGCCTCTGTTCTAGTTTCTGGTGGTTGCCAGCAATCGTGGCATGACTTGGTTTGTAAATGCATCACTCCCTCTCTGCCTCTACCTTCACATCACCTACTTTGTGCCTCTGTATGCAAATCTTTCTCCTTTCTCTTGCAAAAACACCAGTCATTGGATGTAAGGCCTGGCCTAAATCCAGGATGATTTCTTCTCATTATCCTTAACTAATTACGTATGTAAAGATCCCATTTTCAAATAAGGTCACATTCTGAGACTACAGGTGGATGTGAATTTCAGGAGGACCCAGTACGGAAGGGATTTCCTCACCCTAATAAAAGACAGCTAAAAAACATTACAGATACCACCACGTTAATGTTGAAAGAAAGATTGCTTTCCCCCAAAATCAGGAACAAGACAGGGATGTCCGCTCTCAACACTCTGAAGGAGTGCAATACATTGCAATACATTTCAATGCAATACATTGAAAGAAAGGTATAATGACACAAAAACACATACCATGAAGTAAAGATAAATTCTACTTCATCAAAATTCCAAATTCTGCTCTTTAGAAAACAGCATTAAGAATACAAAGAGGCAAGCAAGAGCTGGGAGAAAATATTTACAATTCATATACCTGACAAAGGCTTGTATCCAGAATATATCAAGAATTCTTAAAACTCAATAAGAAATCCAACAACTCAGTGTATACTAGCCAAAAGAACTGAATAGACACTTCAAAAAAGCAAATGACCAATAAGCTCAGTTTCTTCAATGTTCAGGAAAATGCAAAATAAAATCACATGCTCTTTAAAAATGATAAAAATAAAAAGTTTGACAATATCTAGCATTAGTGAGAATGTGGACCAATACTACTAACTCGCAAACACTGCTGGTGGGAATGTAAAATGGTGCAACTCTGGAAAACAGTTTGACATTTTTCCATAAAGTCAAACATACTCTTATCAGATGACCCAGCAATTACAGTCCTAGGTGGTTAATTAAGGAAAGTGAAAATATTTGTACACACAAAGTCTTGTACATAATGTTCTTAGAAATTTTATTCATAATAAAATTTTGAATTTTCCACTACTGATTTTGGTAATCCAAATGAAGTCAGACCTTATGTCCAAACTGGAAATAAGTAAATGTTCATCAACATGTGGCTGAATAAACCAATTGTAAATTTGCACAGTGGGATACTGTGGCAGTTTGAAATTGTTTTATGAATCCCCCCCAAAAATGTTATTGTTTCAACTAATCCATTCTTATGGTATAGGGCCTTTTGATTGGACTACATCAGTGAGGCATGGGCCAGCTTGGGTATCCACCCTCTTTCTGAGTCTGATATAAACAGAGACACAGAGAGACAGATGCAGAGAAAAAGGAAGCTGCTATATTTGATCTTGTCATGTGAGAGAGGGTTTCAGGTTTGCCTACAGCTGCAGAAAGGTGAAAACTCCTAGAGACTGAGAGAGGAGGCCCGGAAAGAGAAAAGCCCTTTGTCTTTGCCCATAGTTGAGCTCTGAGAGATAGTAGATTCTGGAGGGGAAGGCAGATACCTCAGCAGAGATCACCTGCCATCTTGCTTTACCATGTGGCAGCTCACCAGGATTACCAGTAGCTGACTTTGGTGAGAAAGCATCTCTGCTCATGACTTGATCTGGACATTTCACAGCCTTGGAACTGTAAGCTATTACCTTAAGTAAATATCCATTCTAAAAGCCAACCCATTTCCGGTAGTTTGCATCAGCAGCCCTGTGGCAAACTAAGACAGACATTATTCAACACTTAAAAGAAACAATCTATTAATACACACATCTACGTGAATGAATCACAAAAGCCTTATGCTGAATGAAAGTAGCCAGACACAGAAAAATACATCCATTTATATTAAATTCCACAGTAGGCAAAACTAACCTGGCAGAAAGCCAGGTTTTTGCTTGATAATCAGGTGATTGCCTGATACTGGAAGTACAAAATTGACTATAAATAAGTACACATGATCATTTGGAGGGATGATGGCGGTTGTACAGGTTTCACATTTCTCAAAATTCACTGAACTCTTCACTTAAAATTGGTGCATTTTTTAGTAGGTGAATCGAACCTCCATACAGTTGATTTTTAAAATGTTACTTTTACAGCATTTACTCTCCTTTGTACACCAGTGATTCCCAAACTTTCATCAATTAACACCTAAGAGGAAAAAAGTTATTTCCATAAATCTAGGAAACCACAGATACATCAAAGATTGGTATATATCAAATAAATAACATCCTAATACATAAAGATTGTGCTACATTTTTGAATAATACATATACATATATATACTACAATAATTAATATACTAGTTTAAGAGCATTACTGAATTCATAGCAGTTTTTGGCACGTGTTATGTGGGGATATTCAAAACTCTTTTATTTTAAAAAGATACACATACTTAAAACTTGCACACTTGGATAAACTATCAAGTCCTTGGACCATGAGGTTCCTTCACTTTTCCACTACTGAATTTGGTAATCCAAATGAAGTCAGACCTAAAACAATCATAGACGAGCAATGGAACACAACAGAAACTGAAATGCACAGATAGATGATCCCGTTAAAAACTCTGCATCCATAGGGAAGAGAACAGAAACACATTATGCATAACAACAACATACAAACTACTTGGAACAGGAGTAATACTGGTACAGATAATGGGGTACTGGGTGTTTCAGTGGACTGTAAGAAATGAGATCTGCAAAAGGAAATATAGATAAGCCAAATATCTGGCTTTGATAACATACTGAGTTCAATTAAATGAAATATTTTTATTTCTCCCCATCAAAATGTTAAAATCATATTCTTTCTGGATTCAGTATTTACTTATATATTTCAGTGCCTTAAAAATAAACTAGGGGTATACTAAGGAAAGATGGGGTCTGTTTAAGTGGGCGCTCACCATCTCGCAAAACACGGCTGAGTGGGGACAAGATCCTTCCCAAGTGAGCTGTTCTGGGAGCCCACGGAGTGGGAGCCTTTGGGGCATCAATCTGGAGCGAGCTGGACAGGGACACAGACTGCTCAAGATAAAACCAGTGAGTTTTTAGCTCTGTGCCTGGAAATTGCGGACAGCTAAGGCCCATTCTCAGGGACAGTATGAGCCCTGACTCCTGCTGGCCAAGTGAGAGGGAGCATTCTCTGAGAGTGGGAGGGTTCTGGCAAAGGGTGGAAAGGGGTGTCCTTTCTGTGGGTTTGGTTGCCTGGATCTCCTTTACGCTTTGGGGAGCACACCAGCTGGCTCAAGGAGGCACCAGGCACAGGGGAGAGGCAAATCTGCTGAGGAACCCTGATTTACCTAACTGCCCTGGGATACAGAGGCTTGGCTTGAGAGAGGGAGGAGTCAGCCAATTGAATAGTTCAACGCTGAAAACTATCAAAATTTCAACTCTCCTAAAGGAGTTGGTCAGTGGGAAGTGCTTAATAAGTTTCCAAGAGCCTATTTAGGGTCCCTGGGAGGAGGGGGTGGTCTAGAAGAGAGTTGAGAATCATTTCTGTGTGGTGAACTCAGTCCTCAGGGTCCCATTTGAATTTCAAGATGGAAATCAACCTGACCAGGAGAGGGGAGGGGGGATGTGCTCACACAGCCTGTTGAATCCTGCTGACCTTGGAGAGTCAAAGCTCCCCGAGGAAAAGTGACTGAATAGCTTTCTGTAGAGCTAACTGATCCAACTAGAAAGTATAGCTCAGTGGAGGAGTTTCCGCCTTGAATATATGAGGACCCTAGTTCAAGTCCCGGCTCCTCTAAGAGTTGTGATCCACTGGGTTATCTAACATCCAGCTGATACTTTAGGACAGGGAAAACATAGACATTATTTTTGTACTAGCCTCTTTTGTGTCCCTTATTTTCCCAAAAAAAAAAAAAAAAAAGTTACTTAAAAAAAAAATTTAACTTAGTTTACCTGCTAAAACCCTCCCCAAAACCTGCAGAGAGAAGCCTGCAAGGTAATTGACTGATGAACACAGGCAGCCTGAGAAGCTCCACAAGGGCCTAAGAAGGAATGCTGTTCTTCCTTAGCTTTGTTTGACTGCTTGCTTGTGTGTTTCTTTGGGTTTGTTTTTTTTTGTTTCTTGTTTTTCTTTCCTCTTTCATCCCCCCCCCCCGTCCTTTTTATAAAATAGGTGCTAGCTTGTTTCTTCTTTGCTATGCTTCTTCTTCCTTGAT
>JAQZBX010059634.1:7146-17551 GCA_029593785.1 Cabassous unicinctus
AAAAAAAAAAAAAAAAAAAAAAGGGGCATACTTGAAAAGAAACTTAAATAAAGACACCAAAAATGTAAGAACATTAGTATTAGAGTGGTAGAATAGAATTCTGGGTCATCCCCACCCCCCTTCTATTTTTTTTTACTTCCCTTGATGTAATTATACTCCTTTTGTAATGGCATATTTTGTTTTTTAAAAATATCTTTAGCAAGGCAGACATCGGAGTCTACCTTTCTGTTTTCTCCTGTGGTCCTTCTCTCCCTCCTCCCCCTTTCTCTTCCTGTCTTTGGATGAGGAGGCATTGTGGCGCAGAACAGAGAATCTGGAGGGGCAGTTAGGATTTTGTCAACAATTAACTCTGTGACCTCGGGCAAGTATCTATTCACCTGTGGGCCTTGGTCTCATCCCTTCTGAAGTGAGGGGGGTGGAATCCATGTTCCCTAAGATCCCTTTCAACGCTCACATTCTTTGACTCTAAATGGAAATAAAACTGCCTGACAGGCCTGCGAGGAGTGGATGACTGAGCTGGAGCCTCTCTGTATTCCTAGGCTGCTGAGCTAGGCGAAGGTGTCCCCATCTGTCTTCAGTGTGCTGCCTGTGGGGAGGGTTGGTGAGAGGAGGGGAGCATGTTCTCAGAGGAGTTTGAAGTCCTCAAAAATAGAGACTCAACAGTTAGGTATCCTTTTCAGAGTAGTGAATGTCTTAAACGCCACGAAATAAGCAAATCCAATTCTGTCCTTCAAGCCCTCTGGCCTCTCTGGGTGCTGACCGGCTAGTACAGACGTGACTCTGGACCCCTGGAGGAAGCTGTAGAGGTGGAGCTCTGCTCTTCCTAGCAGAATGTCTCCCTCTAGCCTTAGTGTGATTGATACTAGAGCCTTCTATTGTATCATTCAGCCTATTAGTGAAATGGTTGGTGTACATACTCATACATGTACCTAACATACCGCAATAAATTTTCCAAGTCTGAATCAATATAAGGACAGAAAATCTAGCACTATGAGCATTCTGACCCCAGTAGCTGGATACCCTGGGTTCCCTAATCTCTTTCAAAGCCTCCCTTTGAATACAAAGAATGTGGGAACTGAGCTGCAGTTTAAAGGGGTAGCTCTAATCTGAGATGAAGGACTGGAAGGAAGGGATAGTTATGACTCCAGGGCATTTAACATCTCAAACTGTTTTATCTCTGGATTGACCGAATTAAGGAACAGGGTTCAGTGGCCTTCTTAGCCTTATTTTTAGTTCATTTTCCTTTATATAGCATTTTTTAGATCGTGATATGCTTAAGGACTAACCAGGTGACTGCAGGGATGTCCCCATCTGTTTGTTGTGTGGTGACACTTTGTCCCACATTTTCAAAATGGCCCACATCTCAAAGCCTTATGTGATGAGCGCGACCATTGTCAAGGACTTTTGGTTTTCTTCCTTATTATATTTGCCACCTGTTTTCTCAATGCCACTTTCAAACTGAAGATTGGAACAAGTTAATCCCACTGCCCCAATGCTGTACATTTTCTCAGGAGTTACCACAGAAATAGGATCTTGTAGACCCACCCCATCAATGAAATAAATAGCCTTAGAAGAAGGAGAAGGAGAAGGAAAAACAGCACAAAGCACTACCATTTATTAGTCACAGTAGAAATCTGTCTGATTCGGTCCTATAGGGAGTCAGAGGGTCAGGAATCTCTTAGCAGAAACCACAGAGCTCAAATGCATGTTAGGTGGAGGTGTGTCGTCAGTGGCTTCTGACTGTGGCAGGAGAGTCTTTAAAGCTTGCCACCTGGGAGGCATTGTGGACACATTTCTGCATGTCCCTAGAAGTAGGAAGTGGTCTTTATGATACATCCTAGATCTTTCTAGCTAGGTTTAGCATCTGCAGTCTTATGATCTGGGCTGAATTACATACTTGGCTACCCTGTATATTACTGTTGATGAAGATTCAGATTTGTATATAAGTACCAGGTAAACACCATATTGGTATCCTCAAAGTTGCAGCTCAGATTGTCAAAGCCTAGTTTTTTTCTTTCTGGGTGTTATATAACCTAGCCATTTGCTTCCCATGTTGCTTTCATGTGGCATTTTTGTGATGTTTTTCTGTCTGTTACTCCTTTTTCATTTTTGGGGGGGACACTTTCCATCTTTCTTCCTAGCAGATTCAAGCCCCAGTAAGACAACAGCCAAAGGTTCAGAGCACCCCTCCTCCTGCCGTCCAGGGGCAGAAACTCGGATCTCTCACTCCTCCATCGTCCCCCAAGACCCAACGGGCTGGGCACAGGCGGATTCTCAGTGACGTAACCCACAGTGCAGTCTTTGGGGTCCCTGCCAGCAAATCAACCCAGCTGCTCCAGGCAGCTGCAGCTGAGGCCAGTCTCAATAAGTCCAAGTATGTGGTGCTTCCCCTCTGTCCTGCTTACCTCTGTGGCAAGGTCTGCCCCAGTCCATTTTTGTTGTGATTCTCTGCATACGTATGTGGATGTGTGGATGTATATATGGTGGTAGGTGGGTGTACGTTTACTAAGAAGCTGTGAATGGGTCTGCAGTGCATGTACCACACTGACCTTAAGAAATAACTTCCTGCTTGGCTCAGTGTTTCCATTCTCATCCATTCCATGCTCTATACTATTGCCACAGAGTGTTTTCTAAACTTGTGATCTAAGTCTCTCCATGCTGAAAACCCTTCATTGGCTCTGCATTGCTCTAGAATACTTTTTTTTTTTTTTAATATATTTTTAAAAGATACTTAGATTACATAAAATGTTACATAAAAAAATATAAGGGATTCCCATATGCCCCACTTCCCAGACCTCCCACTTTTTGTAGAATACTTTCTGAACAGACTGGTTAACGCCTCTAAGGCCTGTGTAACCCGTTAGTGGACTTACCACCCTGCCCCTTCATGAGCCCATTACCCATTCTGTGCCCTCTCCTCGAACTGCCCCCTCCCTCCTAGGAAATGCTCATGTATCAGTCAAAAGAGCCATGAAAGAAGTTACCTTTTCTTCGAACCTTCCTTTGGTATCATGTATCATTCTGCCTGAACCTGTTTTTGAGCTTGGATCACATTGTATTATCATTATTTATATGTGTCTGGCTGGACTAGCCTGTGAATTCCTCCAAAGCAAGGGCCATGTCAACCTTGTAAACCCAGTGACTGGCTCCGTGCCTGACCTTAAGTGGGTTTTGATGAATGGTTGTTGAATAAAGAGCAATTTCAGTCCCTTAACTTTCTTGGAACCATGCACTCTAAAGTTAAAAATCTTTAAATTAAGTCACTAGCTAAATGAAAAAAAGACATCAAGAGAAACTTTAGAGGAATATTAGGTATGATGAACTGGAAGCACAAGAAGGTGGTAACTGTATTTCCCTTCAGTTGTGAAGGTGGCCACAGCTGTTGGCCCTTCATTCTAGGCCTGCTAGATCCTGAAAGGTGAGAGGCAGCCTGAAGGGGCATCAGCCCCAGCCCCTCCAGGGGCCAGTCGTTGTGGATGTTGGGGTGGTCACCACAGGATGTGCAAGTCTAAGAGCAGGTTGCTTTGGGATTCCAAATGAAAAGGAAATACAGTCAAGATCCCCCAAAATAATCTAGAGATTAAAGAAGTAGTGGGAGGTAGTGAGTCAAGAAGGAAAGGGAGCTGTTTTGTTTCCCAAAGTGAAAAGGGAGTCCTTGGAAACTGTTCAATTCCCATGGAAAGCCCTTGTAGAAAAACATTGTGGAAAATAATGGTTTGGTTCAGAAAAGAATTTGAAAATTTGATACGGAAACAAAAAGAAAACAGGTTGACCCTTTTGTTCAACTTTTATATGTCTTTTTATTTCGTGGGGGTGGGAACCTACCTAGGTCTGCAACCACCACTCCATCAGGCTCCCCTCGGACCTCCCAGCAAAATGTTTATAATCCTTCAGAAAGTTCTACATGGAATCCCTTTGATGATGACAATTTCTCCAAACTCACAGCTGAAGAACTGCTAAACAAGGATTTTGCCAAGCTAGGAGAAGGTGAGTAATTGGCGTCTTTTCGTGACCCTTGATTGTGAATCCTCTGTGTTGGGACTATACCAGGACTCAGAATGAACCTAATCTCCAGAGGGGTGACGTGTCTGAAAATAGGGCCTTGGGCCTTGTTTCCCCTCGAAGGCCTGATCTTGATGTGTGCGTGCAAATGGAGTTTTCTTTTTACCGGATAACTGAAGTCTTTCCATCCTCAGGAAATCCTGACCTTATACTTGGGGCAGTAAGGAGAGTGTGAATGTCAGAGAAGAAACTCGGTTTGGGGAAAGATGCGGCAGTGTCGATCAGGACGAAGGTGCTGAGTGTGGTCCCTCCTTAGAGGAGTGTGTGGGCAGCCCCTTTCCCCTGCTTCAACCTAAGTGGGTTTATTGTCCCAGAAAGTCACAGCCACTTGCCCAGGAGGGTCTGCCCTTACGTGGACCCTGAATCTTCCACTGTTTTCAGATCTCCATATTACTATTGACTGACCATAGAAAGGAGGTCAAATCAGTAAAAGAGATCGTTCCTGCCCGCCAACTCACAGTCTAATTAGGAAGGCAAGAAACAGACGTGTGCATGCGCGCGCGCGCGCGCACACACACACACACACACACACTTTGGAAAACAGCAGCACACACCCTGGGAAAATAATGCAAAATGATGTAATTTGAAATGAATGCCTCAGTGTATTAATGACCTCCAGCCTCACTTCTCTCTCTTCAGCTGTCATCTGACACATCAAGGTGCTGTGGTTGTGCCTGTCCCTTGTTGTGTCTCTCTACTGCCATCTCCTCCACTCCTTTTTCTCATTTGTTGTTTCTAACAGCTTTCAACGGTGAAAACAGATAATCAATCTCATCAGAATTATGTAAAAATAAATAGATTCAGAGGGAGGGCCAGGGGCATTTTGCTCTGAGTAATGTGCTTGAGCTTTAGGCAGTCTGCTCTGTGTGACCTCTTTTTGGTTTGTTTTTTTTTAAAAAGGTACCAGGGATTGAACCTGGGACCTCATACATGTGAAGCAGGCATTAAGCTGCTGAGCTACACCCACTTCCCATGTGTGATCTCTTTTGACTCTTAAAAACTTCCTTTCTGGGAAGCGGATGGTGCCTCAGGCGACTGGTTTCCCACCTACCACATGGGAAGTTGCTAGTTCAGATCCCGGTGCCTCCTAAAGAAGACAGTGAGCTGGTGCAAAGGGCAGGTGTGGCAAGCTGACACAACAAGAGACACAAGAAGAAAAAACATAATGAGAGACACAACAAAGCAGGGAGCAGAGTTTCCAGGTACCTCCTAAAGAGGACAGCAAGCTGATACGACCGGCAGGCATGGCAAGCTGACGCAACAAGATGATGCAACAAGAGACGCGGGGAGGAAAAACATAATGAGAAACACAACAAAGCAGGGAGCGGACATGGCTCAAGCGATTAGGCATCTCCCTCCCACATCAGAGGTCCTGGGTTCAGCTCCTGGTGCCTCCTAAAGAAACAAGGAAGGCGAACAGACTCAGCAAGTGAAAAACATCAAGGGGTTGGGGTGAAATAAATAAGTTAAATAAATCTTAAAAAACAAACAAAAAAGCTTCCTTCCTCTTCTCAGCTGTTCTCCCTGTTATTGGAATGACCAGAAAAGGATCTTTGCATACCTGAAGTGCTGCCATAATGCAGAGACTAGAAGTCAGTTCAGAGGGTATTCTGGCTGGAATGAACTGATGATGTTTTGTCCCTCCAGGCAAACATCCTGAGACGCTCGGGGGTTCAGCTGAGAGTTTGATCCCAGGCTTCCAGCCATCTCAAGGCGATGCTTTTGCTGCTTCCTCGTTTTCTGCTGGAACCGGTTAGTATGGCAAATACCTGCAGCGTGAGGTTGACTGTTTTTACCATCACTCTGTTTTCCACTCCACAGATGATTCCAACATGCCAGTGCCACCCAAATCCCTGCAGTAACTCATCTTTTTCCTTTTTCAAAAGCTTTCCAACTAAAAAGGTGGAGAAAGATCTAGAATCACTAAGGATAGGATGATCTGACCGTAATATGCAGGACTTATTCTCTCTCATCCATGGACATGTCTTAAGTGAATATTTCTAAATTTGAGGAACAATAATTATCTAACATTCAATCAAGAATTCCCTCCCCCCTGCCCCAGGAATCTGTTTACTCTGTTAATCTCTTGTAATTGCTTAGGTTCTTTAGAATGATTTGAAGAATTCTAAGAATTAAATCTTCTGTCCTATGTCTGAGACTCTACTAAGTGTGTTTGTGTGTGTGTGTGTGTGTATGTGTGTGTGTGTGTGTTCTTATAGGGAGAGCTGTGTATTTTGTTTTAATGAGACTTTTTTTTTTAATTTATAGAAGCAATAATAAGAAACTAATTTGACTTTTAAGCATATGTATGTATATACACATAGACACACAATGTACTCATTGTACACTTTCTTATAATACCTATATGTTTTTTAACCTAATAAACCTGGCACGTTTGCCCACTCCCAATAATTTAAGAAGCTCCTAAAATGTAATTCTTTACATCTTTGCACTAAATTCCTTTTTGTAGATATATCCTAATGTATTTAACTAAGTTCCTCTTTATAAACATAAACTTGGCTTCAGTGTTTTACTGTTGTAAATGCCTCAGCAATGTATTTTGAATATATTCCTTGAAGGATATGAAATTGGATGGACTTCTTTCTGATATTGACCTTTTAGAATATACAAAATAATTTCTGCTTTTAAACTTGTATATTCTTTCTGCTTTCTTTGCTTGTTCTAAGCACCTACATTTATTTCTCATTAGGACTTTGGCTGTCATTCCATAGTATTTGATAAGTAATGTTCTCTTATTTTCATTGTTTTGTGGATATTTTTAAATTGCAGTTTTAATTTTCTCTTTAACCAGGAGTTATTTAGATTATATTTTAATGGCATTGTGATCAATATAGCCTATACAATTTTAGCTTTAGAGTATTACTGAGGGGTTTTACTGTGGCCCAGTTTGTTACTCATTTATAAATGTTTCATGGGCATAATAATTTTTCATGTCAATAATTATCATCTACAACATGAAATTTAACAGAATAGTAACATTATATTTAATATACCCTTTAATGAATGCTTAGATTGTTAACAATTTTTCATCATATAAACATTTTTTTGCAGACATTCTGTATACTTTCTTAAGATAACTTGTAGGAAATTATTTGCAGTCAAAAGTGTATGTGTATTTTAAGGCTTTTGATGCATATTTCCAGATTGCCCTCTAGGAAGGCTATCCAAATTTTATTTTCATCAAAGGTAAATGAAAGCACTCCCCCCCCCACCCCCATTTCCTCACCAACAGAGGACATTATGTTTGTTTGCTGGCCATTTTTTATTTCTTTTAGTGTTGTACCATTCACGTCCTTTGCCTTTTTTTCTGTTTTGTGTTTGTTTTTTCCTTATTAATTTGTAAGAGCTCTTCATATGTCATATATTGTAAACACTTCCCAGCCTGTCATCTGTGCTATATGAGTATTCTCTCCTCTGATCCTCATAACAACCCTTGAAGCTGGGGTATGCCCCCACTTTACAGCTGAGGCCTGAGGCACAGGCTAGCAGTAGCTTTTCCAGGGTGTCGTAGGCAGTGAGTGACAGAGCCAGGCACATTCAGATCCTCGGGTTCCAGATCCTCCTCTCGCAGATTTTCTGCCACTTACTGAGGCAAATTTAGTAATTTTCCTAGAAAATCATCTGCAGTTTTAAAAATTTCACATAGAACCATACATGTAAATCTTGTAATAGTTTCTCGGTATATGTCAATCTTTAATTGGACATATTTGTGTTTCTCTATTTTTTTATTAACAGCAGCTAGAGGTTTGCTATTTTATTATCGTTTCAGAGACAGCTCTTAGGTTTATAAAATGTACTGTTTTTCTCTCTTCCAATTCTTCTAACGTCTGCTTTTATCTTTTTAATTACATTTCCCTATTTTTCTTACATTCACTGTTGATTTCAAAAGGAACGCTTAAATTATTTTTTACTCCTTTTTTATGAAAAGTATTTTATTTATGAAATTATTTCTCTCATTGTAACAGTGGTTTTCAGCCATCACGGGAATGGGGAAAGAGGCTAATTATAATCCCTAGGGAGGCTTTTTCTCAACACGGATATTACAATATCCCCTTTTCTCCTCCTCCTTCCAGTTGCCACCACCCCACCCCAACCATTGAGGATTACTCTGTTTATTGAGACTGCTTTCTAATAGGTGTGTGTTTTCCTAGTAAGAAAACACTGAGTCTTACGGAGATTTTCTGTCAGTCTTCATATGATGTCCTAATTGTTATTGTTTTGGAATAGGCATTGAAGTTATTGGGGAATTATGTCTTTTACTATTAAGTAGTTTTATTTATTATTTTTTGTGTTATTTTTCATTGCAGAGCTTTGTGGTATGGTCTGTTTAAGTTTTTAATTTATTGATGTTTTGGTCAATTAAAAATGTTCTAAGAATCAATTCAGGAAGCAGATGTAGCTCAAGTGGTTGTGCTCCTGCTTTCCCTTACGAGGTCCTCAGATCAATCCCTGGTACCTCCTTAAAAAAAAAAGAGAATCAATTCGTGGTGCTTGAAGTTGATCTCCATCTATTAGGTCAGCTATACCATTTCGTTCCTCTTCCTGTGTAGGGTCGATATTTATATATTGTAATCCTATGATACTTAGGACATTAAGACTTAGGACATTTGTACTATTGTAGAACATACTCTTTATTCGTATAAATTATTTTCTTTATTCCCTTTAATATTTTTTTACCGTGAACTCTGCCATGGTTACTATTACTTTTGTTTGCTATTTTTGCCTATTATTTTATATTAATTTGTTTATACCACCTTGGTTTTGGATGTGCTACTTCTAAATAGCATGTAAGTTGAGTTTTAACTCACCCTAAAAATGTCTTTCAACAAGGAAGTTAACACCTTTACCTTAATTTTCATATCTATGGGAAGCGGGAGTGGCTCAGTCGATTTACCATTTACCGATTTACCATTTACTGTTTACCATATGGGAGGCCATTTACCATATGGGTTCGCTTCCCGGGGCCTCCTTGTGAGGGCAGGCTGGCCCGCGCAGCCTAGTGGGCTGATGCAGCAAGCCCTCACAACAGGGGGCGGGTGTGGCTCAACCGTTAGAGCCCCCGTTTACCATGTGTGAGGCCCCGGGCGCGCAGCGAGGGGCTGATGCAGTGGGACCTCACAGCAAGGGAGAGATAAGCAGACACAGAGAAGACACACAGCCAATGGACGCAGCAAGCACAAGCAGCAAGGGGGGGGATAAATAAATAAATAAATCTTAAAAAAAAAAATTTCATATCTATTATTTATGTCCTTATATTTTATTTTTGACTATTTATTTATTTATTGCTTCTTTGATGTTGCCTTTATTTTCTCATTTGATGTTTTTGTTTGTTTTCCTTGGTATTTGGAAATGGATCCATTCTCTTGGTTGTTTATCCAGCCTCTTTGCAATTGTTTGTTTTTTTTTAAATCACAATTTTGACATTTCTGTAATTTCCAGCATTAATAATGAAACATTTTAGATTGTCTCACCACTATGTAAGATGAAGAAATCAGTATTCTTTTTCTTTCTTCTATTTCCTGGTTTTTCTTAACATAATCTAAAATTTTTAGACTCTGTTATAAACTTATTTATTATATTCTATATCTTATTTTTCAAGAATTATTTTGCTTTATACCCATATCTACAATAATTACTTAAATTAAATTTTTGGTTAATTTATTTCAGTACTCACTACCAAATCTTTTATATCACAATTTTTACAATTTGTGATTTTTAGAATTGATCTCTCTTTGGCCTAGAGTACTTCTTCAAGTAAATTTGTTTCAGGACATATTCTTGGTTGATATACTTTGAAATTATCTCCGGAGCAAGTATAGCTCAGTGGTTGAGCGCCTGCTTCCCAAGTACGATGTCCTGGGTTCAATCCCCACTACCTACTAAAGATATAGATATCTTTGCATTTCTGGAAATATATTTTTGTTATTTTCAGACAAGTGACAACTTGGCTTGATAAAACATTCATGGGTCAGAATTTATTCCCTTTAAATTCTGCATAAGCTTTTCTATCATTTTATGCTGTTTAATGTCACAGAGGACAAGTCTTTCTGTGTGTTGTTCTTTTGTAGATAGTTTTTTTGTTTTTTTTTTCCCCTCTCTCTATTTAGGTGTTTAAAACTTTCTATATTTGAATTTAAAAATTATCACCAGGATAGAGCTAGGTATAAGTCTCTTTTTATACATTTTGCTCAACACCTAGGGAGTAATTTGTATTTACAAATTCAGATCTTTCTTTAGCTCAGGAAAAATTTTTTCTATTTTATCTTTGTCATTTCATTGCTTTGATTTGTTCTTTTCTCTATCAGGAAAAATTACTGTCCTA
>JAQZBX010059635.1:0-17481 GCA_029593785.1 Cabassous unicinctus
GGAGCCTGCGAGGAGTCACGCCGACAGTATTTCCCCCATAACATTAAGGGGGAAATGTAAAGGCACAGGTTATATAATTATATACTAAGAAAAAAAAATCACTCAAAAACTACTACATTTTTAAAGATTACTGCAAAAACTAAATTTTACCTCAAATTCATGGTGGTTCCAAGAGATCACATTAGCACTACCAAGCTCTCTATCAATATTAAATGCTCTCATTTCAGATTCAAGAGTATCTCTCAGTTCTTCTCGTGTTTTGAAATTCCAAATTAGGTTTGACCTGGCATGGTCCTGACCAAACCTAGATATACATATAATCGGAAAACAGAAAGCAATAAACTTTAAAATAAACCTACAAATATTACTCATTATATCCTTAAGCAAAAGCAGTGGAATTCATTAACTTTAGTGAATGTAAATAAAGAGAACAGGAACTGTGTGAATCAAATACAGTAAAATGTGAGTGGTAGAATCTTGGTTGTAGGTATATAAGAATTCTCTGTAAAACTCTTTTACCTTTTCTGTATGTTTCATAATAAATTGGGGAATAAATGAATATAAACTATAAAACAAATCTGTGTGAATTTCAAAATAATGAACTGATATTTCAATTTCCATGTTCATTACCAATACAAATTCCAGTCAGAAAATAATTCTATTGTCAAATATCAAATTTCAGGTTAAGATAAGCATTTATGGACTTGCAGTGTATATGATGGGCAACATTCTAGGTTCGAATCTTATGGACGACCCAAGAAAGAACGCTGCTAAACTGCCAAGTTGTAATTTGAAAATTTTCAAAATATCTTTCATATAATATACTTTGTAACTTAACTATTGCAATTAATTTGGACACAAGTCTGAACTGAGGTTGGATGGCTCTTGTTTCAGTCTGTGATCCTTCTAGAACCTCAGGTTTAGGGATTCCAAGGGAGGAACTAGGGGCCAACACAATGAGGGTTTCCTAAAGAATAAAATCAAGGCATATACTTAAGGCCATGTTACATACAAACACATACTATTTATAAGAACTTTGGGAAGTTTTCAAATCACATATTTTCCTTTATCAGTGAAGGTATAATCAGATGGATAGACTAATATAACAGCTTCCAGACTAAGTATTGAAATTATGTCAAAGAAGTTTGGCAAACTCTCAAAATGTATTTATTTCAATGTCCTCCTGTTTGAGTTGGGGGTGGGGTGTCAGGCCGTAGTAGACAGAAGAGGAAAAGGGTTACCATATTAGAAAAACTGTAAAGGTATGAGTCCGTTAACCTGTATACTCATTTCCCACAAGTCTTGTGTTTTCATTATCCACCCTTTTTAAGACTCCATTTCCACCAAGGATTAAAGGAAGTAATCAGTTATTTCTGAGCCTTAATAAAGTGTTTTAAAGTAGGCACCTCTAAGCCTTAATAATATTTTAAAAGTAAATTTAGCCCCTCAGACTATCAAGACTTTATACAAAGCCTTAATTTTATGAAATATCACTAACCAGACCAAGCTTAACAGTTATAATTCTTGAAATTGATTCCTGTGACATAAAGCACTAGTTCTCAGAAACAGAAATCTGTCATGATTCCTCTAACACCATGCTAAATTAAATTTATGTTGGAGAAGAGGCTTAAAGTTTACCTATAATAGAAGAGATCCCAATTTGCTTCTATTTTCACTCTTTGCCTTCTCTTTCGAAGAACTACTGGCTTTTGACTTATATTCTGGAAAAGAAAAAAAACTTCATAGCACTCAATCTGGGCTACCAAATAGGCTCAGTCAGAAGATCATCACTTTACTAGTGATAAGAAACATTTTTTAAAATCAAATTTTGGCAGAAGTAAAATTAATAAAACAAAACCTACAAAGTATGAATAGAGGACATTAAATTATATTGCAATATAATAATTTATATATTTCTATAAAGTATTGCTGAACTATTCTCCATGTGGCCTAAAGTTACTCTTTTAACACCAAATTTTGCTTAAGTTTAGAAAGTGATCATTATTAAAATTTATCAGTCAAAAACAACTTGTTTCAAACATTTATATGTAGTTAATAAAAATCATGGGAGAACAATAATAGTAAAAGTTTATAGGCTATTAAACTGCAACAAAACCAAGAGAAATAAGTATGAATAATATAACTAATAGAGAAGAAAGAGGTATCTACATTCAGGCACCTGTGAAGTTGAGACTCTAATTTATTAGACAAAGAAAAATGCATTTCATAAATGCAGAAAGGACTTAAACTCATCATGCTGTTTCTGTTCAGAATTTAATTGTAAAAAAATAAATGGAAACTTAAAAAAAAAAAAGTCAGAGTATGCACCTAGATCTGCTAAATTCTATCATACAAATTCCACACAGATGCCGTTGACACGAATCATCTTCACTTTAAGACTGAAGAGCCTACCTGCTTTCTTAAGCCCATGAATCACGTTTGGGCAGTCAAGAACACTTTTGAGAATTCAAAGAAGGCCTCAGAAAAAGGCACATATATAAGGTTGATAACTGGATGAAAAGATTTCAACAATTCCCTGAAACATGTTCATGGAACTGAGGTTAAAAATCTCTGCTCCAAGTAAAGCTTATAGCTATTTCAGACATGAAAATTATAAATCTCAATGTAAAAGAAGGAAAAAAGTAGAAAGTGGTATAGATTAAAATATGAAAGTCTGTAACTTCATTAAAGAAGTGGCAAATTGTATAAAATAAATCAAGAAAACAGACAAGATGACAGAAATAAAAAAAGTTGAAATGAGTAATAAAATGTTAAAGAGTAAATGCTGTTCAAAATACAACATTCATTTGTTACATAAGGAAATGTTTCCTCCAAGTTTTAATTCTGTGCACTGTCACTGAAATTAATGCAAAATTGGTGTGAATTAAGTAAACAATTCAGAAATTTGGTTTTAGTGACAAACTGTTCCTTAAAACTTCTAATTAAGAAGTACTTTCTTCAATTTCTCCTCCCTCAGGATGAAAAAAACATGCAGTCTAACATAACAAAAATGTAAAAATGAACAGAAAAAGGACAACCAGCTGTCTATAAACTAAACTGCCTGATTTTGAGATGTGGGTTAAGAACTCTAATTAGCTAAACAAATCCCTAAACTGAAAATAACAAAAATAGGAAGTAATCAGTTTTACTTATTAGCCAAATACCACTAGCTCAACACAGAACATTAGCTATAAATGGAAATGACTTCATAAACATTCTGATTGTGCAAGAAATGCAGTTCTTTTCAAGACTAGTCACTTAATTTAAACAATGGTTAGTTTTCAAATTTTAGCTGAAGCACAAGATCATTCCACATTTTGATGTTAGTATCTCTACAAATAAAATAGTCACAAAGAATATTCACTGTTTCCTAAAGAAATTAATGTTAGCAGGAATGATAATCAGTTGATGCTACCAAAAGAATCTCTTGACCAGCCTATTTGGCATCATTATTTGCTCAAAACTTTCGATAACACTCCATGTAAACAAACAGTAATAGACTAACAAAGCATTACTGGTATTAAAAAATATACTCTTTCCCTTTTGAATTGTTGTCCTCATACAGGAGATACTATCCACATTTCCAGCTAAATGAGGTCTGTGTTCAAGTTCATGTTGGATAAATGTTACCTATGAAATTTGATGCCAAAAACTTGTTTCAGTATGATAATTATATTTAACAGCTTCAAATAACTGTTATGTTAGAAATGGGTTTAACTATCTGAAGACAGAAGCTTGTAATTTTTAAGAACCGTGAAAATTATTCATATCTGTAGATTTTCAATTGTTCAAATGTTCTAGAAATATTATCATAACCAGACATACACATACTGTTTTTATTATCTTGCTTGTACACCAAGATAATATTCGTACACCACCACAACCCTATAAAAGGGTTCTGATTTATAAAAGAGGAAAGTAAGGTTTTGAAACCCATGAGTTGCCATAGGGTTAATAAGTGATAGAACCAGGCTCAGAGGCAGGTTAACCAATTCAAAGCTCAATAGTATTTTTACTATCCTAGATAGTCACTTGAAAGCTTGTCTAATGATCCTTTATATTACATATATTGCACATACAAATTAACATTTAACTCACTATGCTCAAATTCTAAAGAACTGAAGATTGGCTCCAATCTCAGACAGACACAAAAGACTGTATTTGTTGTTCTGTTGTACTGGATGCTTTATGTTTAGATATGCTGGAAATCTACAAAAAAAGTCATTTGTTTCAGAGAGATATTTGGATTATTTTCCTTGAATACGGCAAGAGCTACCATAAAAAAAAAAAAAAGAGAGAGAGAGAGAGAAAGATGGTTACGGGAAAAAGAATGTGTTCTCAACAATAACTGTAAGATCAAGTCAGGTTTTATAAGCTTCCTTAACTCATTCTTAACCACTGTACAATCCACCATCGATAGAAGAATGTGCATTACTAAATTAGGTTCTATTGCACATATTACACGCTGAAGCATGAAGCTAAAACTGTTTTTAATTTCACCTTGATTTGAGGAGCCAATATTGAAAAATTTAAGTATACACAGTAAATTTAATTTCAAAATGTGAATCTTATTTCCAAAACTCTTACCTGGCTAGCTCTGAATAAAAAAGCTAAACAAGAAGAGCACCTTAATTTTAATAGCTGCAAAAGACAGTCCAGAGAAGGAAGGAAGGAAATAGATACATATGGATTTTAAAAGTATGGAAACTGGGAGTTATGGAAGAAAAATTAAGAATAGAATTGGAATCTTATATTAAATATATAACTAAAATCCTGTTCACTAATTCATAAAACTGTGAGTTAAGGAAAGCTTATGTAAACACATGAATCATATGAATCAGAATCAGTGACATTTCTGTTTAAGCTCAAGTATTCAGTCAGAAACATGTGACACCAAACCCGTGAACAGCAGCCTAAAGCAGACCCAGGCCACACAGAGAACAAGGAGTTTGGAGGAAGATTTTGTTTTTACCTCTTTTTGAGCAATGCCCATTCTATCCCTCCAGTGCATCAACACAAGATCCACTTTTTCTTTGGCAAATTTTTCAACTTCTTTAGCAGCTTTTCCAGCCAGCCTTTGCCACTCTGGAACTTTATTAAACTTTCCATACTGATCCTGTAAAATAACACTGAAATCCATTACAGTCCTTTGTGGAAATTTATTTTAAAAAACTAAGTAAGGCTGAGTCACACTATCTACATGATAAAATGTATAATACTGAATGTCAGAGCTCAGTGAAGAAACAACATGAAAATTCCTACAAGAATTACGGAAAACCTTAGAGGTTAGGTTTCAAGAAGGCTCCTTTCTGTGGGGTGGCAGATGGGTGCAGACGGAGAAGTGGGGTGAGGGCAAGACAGGAAGACAGATAAGACATTATAACAGTGTATCGTGAAAGATGTACACATAATTTTCTTAGGGATAGCCAAAACCCAGTCATTACAACAGACCTTGTAAGGAAAAAAGTTCTACACCAACATTTATCAATCACATATCATGTGTAGAATATCACATTACACACTTGAAATTAATAATAGAAGGGTACTACGCTTCACTGAAGTGACTTCTTGGTTTATTCATAAAATATTTATTGTGTTTCAGAGAAGAGTATACAACAGTACTCTTAATCCTGAAAAGACATTTAGGACAATCGTATTTACCATTGCTATTTTCACATTATCTCTAACATGCATCCGATCAGCATCCTTCTCAGGAACTGGATCTGAGCTGTCCAAGTATGCCAGCAAGCCTGGTGGCTAAAAACAGCAAACACAAACGAAACACAAAATCTGTTTTTCAAAACAAGTGAACAAAAAAAAGTCTCAAAAACCAAAATAGATTAATACTATTTTTTAGCTATTGAGGGTAGTGTTTATTATATGGCAACTTCTACAATAAGTACCTTTTAAATTGAAAACTAACAAACAGAACACCCTTTAACAGCGTAACTCACTCAATAAAATACAGACATTTTCCCACTTTAACTGACTTACCAAAATGCGTTTCAACAAGTTTGTTGCAGTTGCATTATCAGCTGTCCAGAGTCCCACTAAATGCCTACTTAGCTGTCTGAAAAAAGCAGACGTTGAGAAAGGTTTGCTGCTTTATTTCAGCTAGAACAGAAAGGAATTTTTAAGAACAAAATATCATAATTATAAGAAATATGGCTACAGTAAAACATCAGTCTGATGTTAAAGATAAATATTTAAAAAGTAATATTTTAATGCTGAGAAGTGTTTGAGACAGTAATTCAAATACTGCTGGCATTTTGGAGTTTTCTCTAAATTAAAATGTTTCTGATACATTCACTAATTTTCAATGGCCCTGAACATGGAAAAGCAGGTTCTCACCACATTTAAAGAAAGGAAAGGAAAAACAAACAGAGTGATGATACAATTAGTTTGTATAACAAGTCCTGATGTCATGAAAGTATATCATAGCATTCTTTGGAACTCTGAATATGAGCAAAAGTCACCAAATATGTAACAATATAATTTTTTTTGCCAAGGTCAGAGATAGAAAATATGTTCAGTTTTTGAGTTTGGACAAAGCCCTAAAGCACTTAAGAGCAAATTACCTACTCATCCCTCTTAAAATCTTAAAAGCATATTTTTTGGTCCAAAGTGAAAATCTAAGATCCATGTTGAATCTATGGCTAGGCCTTTAATTATCTTAATCCCCACAACATCATCTGTCACCTAAATTGGAAGCTCTTATTGAGCAGAGACATTATTTATTCAATGTTGAAACTTCTGAACTTTGGTAGGAATTCAGTTAGCTACTTGCTATGAGAATGGGCATGAAACCAATGAGGGAAAAAACCAAATAACCATCTACATTCATATGCATTAATATATGTATATGTTACATTTCCAGAAAAACAAAGTTTAATAGCAAAACCCAAATTGTACTTTATTTTGTCACCAGAAAATGGACACTACTAAAATTGTTTGTTCTTGTGCCTATTTGGAAGGTAGCATACTGAAGTTAATTATACTTGTGATTTCCATCATTGGTACTTGGAAAATACACTATCAGTGACTCTTAATACAGCTTTAATTAGGGATTAAAGAGATAACATTGTATAATAGCAATTTGTAAAAAACAAAGCAATGCAAACAAAAAATGGTATTTCTATTATAAATTGATAGCTTTTCAATACTGTGATTGATCACAGTACCGAATGTATCTGATTAATAAAGAGGAACACAACAAGCAAAAGTCTCACAGGGTTTAATGGAATAAGGCATTAGTCTCTATTTTAATGAAAGATGGTGCCTGGCATTGAAACAGCAGTAACAGGAAATAACTTTCCTTGTCTATGTTTCTGTCCTCTCAGACAAATCTGAAGACTACTTCTGTGGCCTAACATTTACAAGTATGAGCTGCAGCTAGTTTCTCATAATAGCATAACAGCAGAAAACTGTAACAGCAGCGTACCACAACATAAAATAACTAGACACAGGCATTAAAGAAAGAAAATTTAGTATCACAACATGTTGACAATTTATGCTATTATTAAAAAGCCAATGAGTTACTTTGATATACCCAGACGAATAGAAATATGTATGATTCTCTTATTTTTTAACTTATATAACAAGTCATAACATGGTATGCAAGGGTTTCTGAAAGGGTCACATATCAGAAACCATAAAAAAAAGTTAAAGGGCCTGCAATTTATACAGCCTTGAGTAAATGAGCAGATTTATGTGTCTGTTAATGTTTGAATGACTATTGTAAGAAAGAAGATTTAGCAAAAAAGAAATTATTTAACTACAAGAGATTTAGGATAGATCTGGGTTAGGCTGACTAGATATTAAGGTGTTTTTCTGTTTCATTTTAAGTTAAAGTACCTAACTGACCAAAAATATTTAGAAACTGAGAATGTGAAGTTTTCACATGGGGTCACCACATGGAAATACAAGGCCAGGCGTGGATGTGTGGTTATAATTCCTAAGCTTCTAGGCACTCTTTTCCATGTTGAAGTCCCATGACTGTAGGTTCCGAACCTGGTAATAGGCTAATGGAAAAAAAGCAGTTTTTCTTCCTCATGTCATTCAGGGTTAAGGAAAATGACCGTTTGGTCACAATCCTTCTACAAGGAAAGGAAAAGGAGAATTAAGTGAATCAAAAGACACTGGAACATTCGTGTAATCCAAAGACCTGTTAAGTTTGTTTTATTTAATACCTGAATCAGTTCTCTAAACAGCAAGTTAATGTATAGCAAATTGAAATTAACCTACCTATTTGTAAGCATCCTTTGATCTGAGCTTAGTGTAAACATTGCAGTATGCAAATGTCGAGGTAAGGCACCTTCACTTAGGGCAAGCTCTTGCATTTTTGCAGCAATTTCTTTGTCACCTTCCTTTGGAAAAAGGGTAAAATGATCCCTAAAGCATCAATCTACAGCAAGCTATCCAAATTCTTATACTGATTTTACATTTCTAAATGAATTATTCAGTATACAATATAAAGAAATTTTCAAATGCAACTTATAGTTACCAAAAGATAGCATAGGTGAGTAGTAGTCCAAGTAATTTTTAAGATATTATTTGCCTTTGGAACGAAATTTAAATGTTTTCTGATAATTCTGATAAATGAATTATGCTTTGCTTAATTTAATATTAAAATTAGGTTTGTTTCCTGAGTGTATAACTATGTCAGCTAACAAAGGGAAACGGTAACTCTGGCAATCAGTAATTTCTACCAAAGGTTCTGCAAACCTGCTTGCTCTTGTTATTAACAATATATACACTTTCATGGTGAATACAATTATTTTTTTAAAAAAGATAACATTATGTAGGGGTAGTTTTTTCATTCTATTTTGCTTATACACACTCACTCTTACAACAGAGCAAGAAAGATAGTACTACTAATACAAAAGTAATCTTAGAAATATGAATTAAGTAAGCAGTGTGATATTTAAGACAACCTGTTGAAAAGCAAAATGCTCACAATGTTAATGAAAAAATAAAAATAAAAAGAGTACAAATACATAGTATAATTAAACCAAAGGAGTACACAGGATGTATCCAAATATATATATATATAATATAGTATATATACATATATCATTTTCAACAGAACACAGTCTGAGAGGAAATTCTCCAAAATGCTATTTCTGGATGGTAGAAATATTGGTGACTTATTTTTATTTGTTCCTTACATTTTTTCTGTACATCCCAATTTTTCTTCAAAGATCATATACTGCTTTTAAAATCAGGAAAAGTAATTTCAGATCCTTGCCAGGATTTCAGTGTACATAAACAAAGTCTTCTTCCCACAGATGTCATCTCTAGTCACTGGCTATGACTCTGGTATGTGTTGCTTGTACCTGACCAGTCTTCTGGTCATACCTGGCACACAATGAACACTTCTGAATGGATGGTGATACACTAGTAGATAAGGACCAAGAGCATATTTTTGTTTGGTCTCATGGTCCTCTCTGTCCTTGGCTACTGCAAGTCCTACTAAGTGAAAAGTATGGTACCTACTATGGAAGATAAAATTGAACATGGTCCCATTAGCTAGAAGGGGAAGATTAGCCTTTGTGTATACACACTAAAAATGCAATAAACTTTCATGTGACAATCAGTTCAATGCCTGTGTATCTTTTTTTTTTAAAGAGCTACTTAAGAACATAGCAAATCTATGTTTATTATTTGCTACATGTTATATTTATGAGCTACAATGGCAGAGCTTTTTGGTTACAGAAGTAAACACTTACATTTTATCCAAATTACTACTATGACAACAACAAAAAAATAAAATAAATCAAAAGCCATTTTAGATTGATGCTATTGTAAACACTGAAGTATGCACACTGGCATTCACTGAAATTATCTCTCAAAAAATAGAGAAAGCTAAAGCAACTACCTAGGGAGAAGCAAAATCTGCTGTGTTGGACAATATCATCTCCTAATCTTTAGAGCTTAATTACTTAAAGTACTTTAGACTGAGGAACTAATTTTCTGGTTGTCATTCTTACTTGGTATCGCCTTGCTATGAAATAATTCCTTTAATATATGTCTACGCAACTTTAGTACCTGAAGAGTTCAATACCATCACCACTGTCCCTCCAAATAAGAGCAAGATAGAACGCTAACTTCTAATTATTTTAAATAACAAAAAATGCAGAATAGACATGTATTTGCTGTACAACCCATTTACTTAGAATGTAAATTCATATTTGTCTTGAGGTTTGTTTCTGCAACTAGCTTAAAACTAATTTTTGAATGATTCAGAATTTCTTTTCTTATCCAGAAAAACAGCACATTTCTCATAAAAGAACAAAAGCAATTTTGTCAGCTGTAATTAAAATAGCTAACCAACATTCAAGTAAATTTAAAATTTCAAAATTGTTCTCTCACCTCTATTATTGCCTTCATAACCAATCCAGCTCCCTTTATAATTGCCATGGAAGGATGCTTCAAAATGGAGAAATAAACATTATCACTAAAAAAAATAATTTTATTCTAACACATTCAGCTGTTGTTCTGAAGATATATAAATTTATGCAAGATATAAACCATAAAATTAGTAAATGATACATCTCCAAGCTGGATCACAGGTTGGTTAAATACTTTAAGTATTTTTTACAACATAGCTTTATAGATACTTAAAATTAAAACATATATTAGTAGGAAACATTTGGCACTTATTTGAATAATAATATATATTACACTTATTTGAATGATACATATCAAATACTAAATATATATAAATATTCTATATGCAATATGCACAAACATGTACATAATACCATATTTCTATATGAAATAACAAATATTTTCCATTGTTTATGAGCAGCCCTGCTAAAGTTCATATTATTTAGGAATTTGCAAGGAAATGGGAACTTGGGCCTACCAGAGAAAATGGGGTTTTCACTCCTTCCACACATAGAAAGAATGGGCAAAGAAGTCAAAACAGTGGCCTACAGCTATCAACTGGGCTCTACATGAAACACCAAGACATCTGTGGGCTTAAATGTCCAAATATGATAAGGTGTTGAACTGTATATTAAATTACATATTGACATTTCTATAAAAATACATATGTATTATTTTTTAAACAAACTGACCCTAAAAGTGGTTCTATCAGACTAGTTGTCATCTGATTTTAAAAAATACGAACTCTCACCTGAAAAAGCTTAAAGAGGGTTCTTCCATTGGATGCCACCATCTCTAAGAGCATATCAAACTGCTGCCCTTCAGTTGTCTCACTATATGGAGCACAGAGGGCAAAGGTGAGGAAGTCCAAGAGTGAACTAATAACTAGTGCACCAGTCCCATGATCCTGAAACAAAGCAAAATATTCCCTTGAAGTCTCAGAGATGGGGAGCGTCAGTTAAAGCACATCAGTAATGCGCTCTTTTCGTGTTATTCTGTCAGAAGCAAACATTTAATTTCTCAACAGGAGGTCCAGAGTTTGACTATAGTTGTACTTGTTATGCTAATGCAGCAAATTCATTACCCACCATGACTCAAAAGGAACAAAATCAAAGTTCAATCAAATTTCAAGAGAATAACAAAGATTCCTCAAATGTGTATAACTAAGGGTTAGCATGCATTTATATTAACAGTAATCACTGATAATACCTGCAAAACTCTGGCGATTTGTTTATGTTCCTCCTAAATGTTATAGATTGACCATCTCCAAAATTGTTACCAGTGACTGAGAAACAAAGATTTGGCTTAATTTTTTTTAGAGCAGTTTTAGTTCATAATGACATTTTTAAAGAGAGAGAAAAAACAAAAATCTAGAATATTACTGTAAAAATCTAAAGGCTTTACAACTTTCCCTTCCCAGACAGAGACAGCCCTGAAGAGATATTGCCCTAAGCCAGAATATTTTATTATCATGACCAAGCTGAACTGTGACCAATACTGACCAAAGTTGGGGGGCTGCAATAAAAACAAAAACAAAACAACTGTCCATGTTGTACTTCTAGAATACTTTTCAATAATGGCACGGAATTTCCCATTATGATAAGTTTAATTACAACTTACCACATGGGAATTAAATTTCTCCAGTAAGTTTTCCAGAAACTTCTTTGAAGAGAGAAGAGAGGCTTTGTTTAGCTGTTCTTGTCTTAAGTCATAGTCATCATGCATGGGCTATTGATTGAAATCAGTGATAATTCATTAGCAATCACATGTGCTGGCATCACACGGAAGTCATTTATAAGAGTATTCATTACACATTGAAAGAAGTAAAAACCATAACCTTTAAAGTTTAAGGCAGAAAAGAAACTCATGATAAGACTAGCAGGCAGAAGTGCTGATTTCCCTTGGGTTTGATAAGACTTCATAGATAGTTTCCCTAACAAGTGACTGCAGACAATACTGTACACAAAGTACCCTCTCAAAAGTCACAGACCTCCTTCTTAAAAGGCAAACAACAGTACTCCCTGCGCTGAGAATTTTATAACCTAAGTTTGAAATGGGAAAAAAATCAAATACTAAAATTGGCAGCAAATTACTTCATTGTCTCCATGTGATTCTCTGGAGGGATAACTGAGATTGTAAAAGGGATCCTAGCTTGATGGTTAAGAGTCCAAACTCTAATTCTGCTACTCACTATAATGGGAAGGTAAATTACTTTACCTCTCTGAGCCTCATTTTCCTCAGCTGTAAAACAGGAATAACAGTATTTATCTCATAAGACCATTATGAAGTTTAAAGGTGATAATTCATATAAAATGCACATAGCTGGGAGTGGATGTGGCTCAAGCAATTGGGTGCCCACCTTCCACATGGGAGGTTCCGGGTTCGGTTCCCGGTACCTCCTAAAGAAAACAAACAATGAGCAGACAATGAGCAAAAAAAAAACAACAAAAAAAAAACAATGAGCAGACAATGAACAAAAACAAAATACGAGCAAAGAATGGAAGTGGCTCAAGCAGTTGAGCACCTGTTTCCCAGATGAGAGGTCCCGGGTTCGGTTCCCGGTGCCTCCCAAAGAAAATAAAACAGACAATGAGCAAAAACAAGCAGACAACGAGCAAAAACAATGCGCAAACACAGGCAGGAGCCAACTCAGGGGAGCTGATATGGCTCAGTGGTTGAGCACTGGCCTCCCACATGAGGTCCCAGTACCTCAAAAAAATAAGAAAAGCACATAGTCAATACCTAATATATAATGAGGGCTCACACTGTTATGTTCCAATTATCCCACTAATTTGTTTAATTGAATTATTAGTAGGGAGGCTATTAAAACAGTAAACTTTAATTCACTTTTGGGAATAAGTACAAGGTTTTATACATATGATGTTGGTTTCACACTGCTAAGCTTGCCTGAAACACTTTATATAAGGAAAAGTCCCAAAAACTACAAAAGAAATTAAGATAAATGAGAAACTTCAAAATTAAACTCAACAATTGCCTCTCACTCCATACAAGCAGTCACCAAATTCGTTCTTCACCTCTCAAACAGCTCTCAAAAATGCCCCTTCTTCACCCCTGTCACTACCCTGGCTCAGCATCTCAATTTCTTTCATGATATTTTGATCTAACTGGTTCTAACTTAACCTCTAATCTGCTCTTCACACCACTAGAGTGGGCTTTCTAAAATTCAAACCTGACTGTGTTATTGCTTCTTTGTTGAAAAATCTTTTGGTTCTTTCTTACTCAACTCCTTTGTCTGATAGAGAAGGCTTTTTATGACTGTCTCTGCATATATCTAGCAGCAACTCCTAATACCAACACCAATACATGCCTTATGTTCCAACCACATTACTTGCTGCTTCTCAAACATGTTTTTTTATATGCTATTCCCTTCCCAGGAAATTCTTTCCACAGCTGGAAAATGCCTTCAAGAATCAGATCAAGGATAATGTCTTCCAGAAAGACCTGCTTAGTTCTGGAAGACATTTTTCCCTAACCACCGAAACAAAGTGCTGCTTTTTTGTGGGACCCCACAGTCTCTACTACTTTACATTATATACATGTGCCTAGTTCACTAAAATGTCAGCAATTTAAATGGAGGAAGGAGCTCTGTATTTTTAGCACCTGGTACAGTGTCTGGCATATAGTATGTGCCTAAGAAATATTTATTTGCATATATAAATAGCTAAGAGGAAAATTTAGGGAATATCGAAAAACGAACTTTAAGTTTTACAATGAAAATCTGGGTTTATGGAAAGTAAAATCATCAGTAAACTTAAGAAAAACCAGCTTCCTTAAAAAAGCCACCACTTACACACATGAGGGCACAAAGCATATCAACCGCAGCATGGATCACCGCATTGTTGCTCCTCTTGAGTGCTTTCACGACTTTCACTCCCAGACGCTCCCGAAACCTTGTGGAACAAAAACCAAGCATACAATAGCACTATCGGAGCATTTTAAAACGACTTTATCATTACACTACCACATAACAGATCACTGTATTACCACAACAATTACATGTTTTGAACATATTATGCCATCGATTTAGTAAGTTTTCAAAATATTTTTTTTCCCTTTGGAGGGGGGAGAGGTTTTTTGGTTGTTCTTGTTTGGTTGTTGTTGTCATTATTGTTGTTGTTTTTAAACCAGAAAGCATGTAATTTTGCATTCAAATTAACTAAAAAAAGAGGCAGTAATATTACTGGTGAGCATGGGTCTAATACGTCACTTCAGTTCCATGCATCTTCCTTTTTCATTTCTCATGAATAAAAACTGCTGTATTGCCACATAAAAGGTACCAGGTGTGATCAGATATCAAGAGGTAGATTATAGATTATTTGCTATCCGAATTGCTCAAATTCTGTAAGTTGAGTTTCAGAAGACAACTTACTTTGGGAGCTGAGTGAAGGCTAGAAAACCAGCTTTGGAAGCCACGAGCCGCCTCACTGCCTGGAACTGACTCTCGAGCTCTGCATTTGAAGCAACAATGTCCCCCTCTTGGGACAGAAGTGCTGTTATGGCATTATTGATCAGTTTTTCTTTGTTTTCTGAGAAGAGACCCTAGGTGAAAGGAGAATATTTCAAAAAACCTTCCATACTAAGTTAATGACAAATTATGAATAATCAATGAATTACGATAAAATTGATCTTACATCCTGTGTTACTGCATGCAGAACTCCACTGTATGAAATATTAGCATTGAACCTGAAAACAGCATCTGCAAAGTTGCCATCTGTAAGGTGATGAAAAGGTTCAGAAAGGAGATTTAGAGGTTTGCATCCCTAATTCTTAAATAGTGTTAAGTAGATGGACTAAAATGCAATTACCCTTACTACTTACTGGGAGGGGTCGCTAAGAACCTGAGATGAAGGCTCTCTACTTCCTCATCAACAGGCATGCTGAGTAACCCCCATCGCTGACCTTTATGGGTTGGTGTCATTTTTACACAAACATCTCTGTTTCCAGAGGCTCTTACTCCATCCAGCAAACTTGCTAATAAGGAATCTCTAAGCAAAGTTAAAAAAAAAAAGTTCTCAGGATTGATAATTAACGGGAATCTTGATTCAGAACAAAGCATTCATGCTTTAACAAGTAAACAGCCCAGGGAGTCACTGTGGATACAACCAGAAGCACAAAAGAACAGGGGCTTTGGGAGGGCACCTGGAGTTCCAATATTAGCTCTTGACCTTGCTGCCACAAAACAAGTTACTTAAGCACTATAGCTTTAATGTCTTTTTTTAAAAAGAAGATTTTTTAAACAGCTTTACTGAGGTATAACTTACCTGCCTCAACATTCACCCAATTAAAATGTTCACTTTGATAACTTTTAGTAAATTTATACAGTTGTGCAACCATCACCACCATCCAGTTTTGGTATACTTGTATTACCCCCAAAAAAGTCTCCTTGTGCCCCTTTGGGGAAAAACTCCCCAGCCCCAGGCAACTGTTTCTGTCTCTACAGTTTAGCCTTTTCAAGAAACTTACATTTCTGGTTTATTTCATTTATATGTTTTTCTACATCATTGCATATATTAATAGTCAGTCCAATTTATTATTGAGTAGTATTCCAATGTATGGATATACAACATTTTATTTATCCATTCACCAGTTGACGGATTGTTTCTAGCTTTGGGCTATTATTTATTTATTTATTTATTTTAGGAGGTGTGGCCTTTTGATATAGTTATGAATTCCAAAAATAGATATTGGATTATGCTTTTAAACTGCTCTGTTCCTCTGAGCATGATTAAATTATGATTAGGGTTTTGGCTGGGCCACGTCAGTAGGGCGTTGAGCCCTGCCCCTTGGTGGGTGGGGAATCAAAGATAAAAAACATGGCAAAGGACAGAGTTGGAGTTTTTGATGTTGGAGTTCTGATGCGGAGTTTTAATGCTGGAGCCCCGGGAAGCAAGCATACAGAGGAGCTTGGTCGTGAGGAAGGAGAGAAGGCCCCGGAAAAAGAGACCAGCCGTTCACCTGATGGTTCACAGCTGGCCTTGTGGAGAGAGGCAAAGCCTAGAGAGCCTCATAGTCTACAGCTGACCCTGTGGAGGAACCAGAGTAGCTGAGCCCAGAGAGAAACGGAGCCCCAGGAAGAGAGGAACCCAAGAAGCCTGAACCCTGGCAAACGTCGGCAGCTGTGTTGCTCCAACACACAGCAGACTTTGGTGAAGGAAGAAACTTAAGCTTTATGGCCTGGTAACTGTGGGCTTCTACCCCAAATAAATACCCTTTATAAAAACCAACCGGTTTCTGGTATTTTGCACCAGCACCCCTTTGGCTGACTAATACAGGATGTACCGGGGATTGAACCTGGAGCCTCATACTTGCAAAGCAGGCACTCAACCACTGAGCTATGCCTGCTCCTCTATTTTGGTTTATTATGAAATAATGTTGTTATGAACATTCACATGCAAGTCTTTGTGTGGACACATGTTTTAATTTCTCTTGGCAGATACCTAGAGGTAGAATTGTTGGGAAGTATGAAAAGTGTATGTTTAACCTTTTAAAACATTGCAAAACTGTTTTCCAAAGTGGTTTTATCATTTTACATTCTTACTAGCAATGTATAAGACTTCTACCTTCTCTACATCCTTTCCAACAACTGGCATTACCAATCTTTTTTATTTTAGCCTTTTTAGTGCATATGTAGTTTTAATTTTCATTTCCCTAATGATTAATGATGTTGAACATCTATTCATGTGTTTATTTACCATTCATTTATCTTTTCTGGTGAGGTGTCTATTAGAATCTTTTGCCCATTTTGGGGGAGGAAGAGTATCTTTTTATTACAGAGTTGTAAGGGTTCTTTAAATATTCTGGATGCAAGTCCTTTATCAGATATGTGTCTTGCAAATATTTTCTCCCTGTCTGTAGCTTGTCTGGTTTTCCCAGCAGCACCAGCCAGGCCACAGTAATAGTGAAATATGCAGGCAGGGGAACGGATGTGGCTCAAACAGTTGAGCACCTGCTTCCTAAATGGGAGGTCCTGGTTTCAGTCCCTGGTACCTCCTAAAACAAACAAATAAACAACAAGCAAACAAATGAAAAAAACCAACCCAGGGAAGCCGATGAGGCTCAGTGGTTGAGCAT
>JAQZBX010059636.1:0-17479 GCA_029593785.1 Cabassous unicinctus
TATATTATATATATATATGTAGAAATCTGGCCAAATTCAAAAGCTAATAATTACTAACACTCAGAGTTAAATCCAGATTCATCTGATTTCTAAACCTGAGCTCTAATCATTGTGCTATTTTATCTCATAAAACACTGGCATTGCGATGTGTGTACAAACTGGGTGTGATGGGGGAGGAAATACTGTTTCAAACCAGCTCTGGATTGTTTAGGATATTTTGTCTATCACCAGAGGCAGTAAGGACTTACTGCTCAGGTAAATCCAACATGCAGCAGTTAAACAGAGCAGAGATGCTGGAGAAAAGAGAACATCTCTAAATTCCTTTCCTACAGTAGGCCCCATCCTGGTGACTTACTTAAGCACAATATAAACTTTGATTTTGGAATCTTTTTGATGGCTGCAAGACAGAGGAAAGTCTAAGCAGAAATTCAGATTTATGCACGGTGACATACTCTATATGAATGGGCTGTTTTAACATCCTAGAGGATTATATACTAAAGACAAAAACCTGCCTTTTTTTCCAAATTCTTCAACCTACTAATATGTGATACTGTAAGTGTCAAATAACTTACCAGAACCTTAAATGAAATGGTTTTATTGGGAAAGATAACAAAATATAACCTGTGAAATCATCAAACTGGTGTATTTTGCACAGAAAATATTTGGAAAATATTTTTAGAATTAAATTGAAAGAAATGTTTGCATGGCAGGCATATCCATAAAGACAACACTGTTGATTGTCATTATTGGAAAACTCTATCATCTAGGGTAAATTACTCTACTTCTTTGTGTTTCAATGCCATATTTTGTAAAGAAGTTGGAAAAAATATGGTTGTATTGGGGAAGAAGAGAAGAATGACATCATTTTTTAATTTCAGAACCACAGCAAGCAAAGAGATAGTATAGCACCATGTGAAAGAAAAATTTCAGAAAGGAAAAATTGCCTAGGTATAATACATACACAGAAAGATCTTTCTGAAAACAAATACAAAATAAGTATTTTTCATACATACAAAAACTAAAAGAATTAACTATCAGCAGACACATAGTATAAGATATATTAATAGAAGCTTTTCAGGCAGAGGAAAAATGATTTTAGATAGATACATGGGTCTATACAAAGGAATGAAGATAATAAAAATACTAACTACAAGAGTAAATATGCAAGAAAAAAATATATAAGATTTTCTCATATTACTTATTACTTCTTAAAATATTAACTGTTGAATAAAAAATAAGCACCACCTGAATATCCTGTGCGAATGTGATCTTTTTTGTGTCTGACCTTCTAATTAATGATTGATTGAGAAGTCTTAGGAGACTGGATTTCCAGCAGTTCTCCTCTACTTTTGATTAGTTCATAAGGTGTGGATATAATAAGTGTTTTTTGCATGAGTGCCAAGAAGTCAGTATATCATAATAGATTAGCAGGATTAGAGCCAATTCTTCTACCTTACAGATGAGAATCATCAGATATAGAGTGACGGTTTATGTTATATGACTCAGAGAAATCAGTGAGAAAATGACACAGCAGGATCCCCTTGTAAAAATACACCTAGTAGATGAAAATATTGTAGGAAGAAGGGCTCTGCTACCACTTCCTCTGCCTCAATCTCAAATGTGGACTTTGTTATATTCTTGCCAAGAATCATTTGGATTGATGTAACTCACTTGGCACCTTATATTCAAGCCATTCCTGTACTTAAGAAGATAATGAGGGGTGATATGGACATCCTACCACCTGCAGAAAAATGCACCATTAGAAAAGTTCTTTGAGAGAGAAGTGGGTGCCCTTGGGGATCCAGTAACACACTTATTTACTTATGTAGGGTATTGCTTTTGTCATCATGATTCCTTGGTTTTAGTTCTTTCTGTAAGAGGATGTCAGCAGAAACAAATGACATTAACCCTAGTGAGAATTTCCTGGCAATGACAATAACTCTAACAACTGCAACTCTATCTCTAACTCGACCTCTATAACTATGTTCTACCTCTAATGGTAGTTCTAACTATAGCTATAACTTTATCTTCAATTTTAACTCTAACTTTAACTCTAACAAACTTTAACCTCTAATATTTTTATCATACAGCAAAGAAAGGAGAAGGATACTGTAATCCCCTCCCTTGCTTTTTCTTCTGGGGCCACAATCCTCATTAGGGTTTAACAAAACCCAAAAAACACATTTTGGGTGGTCTGGTGATAGGCACTAGAAGGAATATTACTGAGGAGACAGGAAGGAGCTTTAGGTCACATACATGTTGACAAATCAAAAATATTCAGGAGGGACAACCAGCAAGATGATGGCTGAGTAAAGAGCTCCTAGAAACAGTTCCTGCTATGGGGCAGTTGGTGAACACCCAGAGCTATCTAGAGCACTTGTTTGGGGGCTCCAGGAAACCATAAGTACATCCTGTAGCATCCTTGAAAGAATGGAAGGAGGACACTGCACATCTGCAGAAGATACGTAAGTAAAGCACTCCACACCACGGAAGCCGATGCCCATCCTCCACTGGAGGCACAAGCTGTCTCCGGAGCTGTTCTGTGGCTGGAATTGGAAGCTCCACTTCCCAAAAATGGGGGAGAAAAAGATGGTTGGGCACCAACTTCAGCCACTGACTAGTAAATTCGGTTGGTTAAAGTATAACACTAAGAACAGCTAAAGTTTGAGCCTGACCAAGTCAAAAGGAGGCCGGTAGTCACAATTTAGATTCCATCCCCAGCATGAGGGGAAGAAAGGCTGACTGAAAATCACAGTCCTGGTAAGGATCAGCTTCTTTCCATCTAGATCACATTGCAACTCTAGCCTAAGCACCAGGCTCACCTCGGGAAAGGAGAAGCAGTGGGGGGGGAGCTGTGACAGCCTCTCCAGAAAACTACCAGCCATGCCGTGGAGGCCAGAAATCATCAACTTAGACAGCACAAGCCACCCCAGGGAGCTATTCTGTGGCAGGAATTGGAAACTCTATTTCCCAAAAACAGAGGAGGAAGAGACGGTTGGCCACAGATGTCAGCTACTGATTAAAATTCAGCTGGCTAAAATATAACCCTAAGATCAGCTAAATTTGAGCCTGTCCAAGTCAGAAGGAGGCCAGTGACCAAAATTTTGACTCAATCCCTAGCATGAGGGGAAGCTGGGCTGACTGAAAATAACAGTGAGATAGAGACTGGATCCTTTCATGCAGATTGGCCTACAGCCCTATCCTAGGATTCAGCCCCACCTCTCATAGGGAGGAAGCTAGCGAGCCCTGCACCAGGCTATCCAGGTAACTGCAGGTACATTTAGAAGGCACAGACTGAATAATTTGAAGTATACTTGGGCAACTGCAGTCATCTTGGCCCTGCAATCCATAGATAGCTGCCCACAACTGCAGGTCCATCCCCACCCCAAGCAGGGGAGAAAGGGTCATGAAGCTTCAACAGTCTCTGTAGGCAACTACAGTATAGGCCTGCATGAGTTGTATTATTTGATACAGGTTTGCTTCTATCCCTATCCCTGGAAAAGGAGAAAGTTGGGATAAGCTTCATTGGTCCTTGGGTCAAAGAGGACAGCTTGAGCCTCCATAGCTTATAGCATCAACTACATCCTTGGCTCCCACTAAACAAACAACAAGGGAGAAAGAGGAGGAAGCCCTAAACTAAAGAGAAAAACTTCACCCAGAATAAATACTCTAGTAACCCAGATGCTAAGATACCAACAAAAAATTGCAATCCACACCAAGAAACATGAAGATATGGCCCAGTTAAAGGAACAAGCCTCCAGATGACATGAAGGAGTTGAGTCAACTAATGATAGATGTTCAGACAAATCTCCTCAATAAATTCAATGATGTGGCTAAATTGAGGAGATATTGGATGAGCACAAAGAAGAATATGAAAGCATACATAGAAAAATTGCAGATCATATGGTAATTACAGGTGCAATAAATGAAATTAAAAATACACTGGAATCATTTAATAGTAGATTTGAGGAGACAGAAGAAAGGACTGGTGAGCTAAAAAGCATGGCCTCTGAAATTGAACATTTAAAAGAACAGATGAAGAAAACATAGAAAAAACACGAATAAGGGCTCAGGGAACTAAACGAAAGCAAGAGATGTGCAAAAATATATGTCATTTGTGTCCCAGAAGGAGAAGAGAAGGGAAAGGGTGCATAAGGAATATCTGAAGAAATACTGGTGGAAAATTTCCCAACCCTATTGAAGGACATAGATATCCAGGTCTAAGAAGCATGATGTACTCCCATTTGAAAAAATCTGAATAGACCAACTCCAAGACACATACTAATTAGAATGTCAAGTGACAAAGACAAAGAGAGAACTCTGAGAGCAGCAAAAGAAAAGCAATGCATAACATATAAGAGATACCCAATAAGATTAAGTGCTGATTTCTCATCAGAAACCATGCAGGCAAGAAGACAATGGTATGATATATTTAAGATACTGCAAGAGAAAAACTTCTAGCCAAGTATCTTATATCCAGCAAGATTGTCTTTCAAAAATGACGGCAAGTTTAGAATATTCTCACAGAAAAAGAAACTGAGAGAGTTTGTAACCAAGAGACCTGCTTTGCAGGAAATACTAAAGGGTGTGGTATAGCCTGAAAAGGAAAGACCGGAGAGAGAGGCCAGGAAGAGAGTCTAGAAATGAAGATTATATCCATAAAAGTAACTGAAAGTGTCAAAAGAGTGGTGAAAATAAAATATGACAGATAAAACCCATATATTCAATATAAACTTAACCAAAAATGTAAAGAACTTGTATTCAGAAAACTACAACTCATTGTTAAGTTTTAAAAAGACCTAAATAATTGGAAGAACATTCCCTGCTCACAGATTGGAAGACTAAATATCATTACGATGTCAATTCTACTCAGATTTATGTACATATTCAATGCAATCCTGATAAAAATTCCACCAGCATTTTTTAATAAATGGAAAACATGATTATCAAATTTATTTGGAAGGGTAAGGGATCTTGAATAGCCACAAACATCTTAAAAAGGAAAGCAAAGTTGGAGGACTCTCATTTCTGGAATTTAACTCACATTACCTAGCTAAAGTGGTAAAAACAGTGTGGTAGTGGCATAAAGACAGACACTTAGATCAATGGAACTGAACTGATGGTTAAAAAACACACCCTCACGTCTATGGTCAAGTGATTTTTGACTAGCCTGTCAAACCCACCCAGCTTGGGCAGAACAGTCCATTCAACAAATAGAGCTGAAGAAAACTGGGTATCCATTGCAAAAGAAGGAAAGAGGATCCCTATCTCATACCTTATACAAAAATTAACTCAAAATGAATTAAAAACCTAAATATCAAAGCAAGAGCCATAAAGCTTCTTGAAGAAAATATAGGAAAATATCTTCAAGACCTGGGGGTAGGTGGTGGATTCTTAAAGGAGATAAGAGGAGGACTGGGATGTACTACTGATATTTAATGTATGTAGAAGTTTTAATTAGCTTTACTGTAAAATTGTGGAAATGTACAAAGTTGATGGTAACACATTATATTGAGTAACAGCTGGATTATAAATAGAGATGTGGCTGAAAACAGTAGTCTAGGGATGTAAGTGCCAATTGATAGAAAGCTAGAGAATATTCTAGGGACTGAATAGCACAGTAAACCTAGATATGGATGAGAACTGCGGTTGATGGTACAGATGCAAGAGTGTCATTTGTGAGCTAGAGCAGATGTGCATCATTATTGCAGGGTGGTGGGAATGTGGATAAGCATGGGAAAAATACAACTGGAATGACCTATGGACTGTGGTTAACAGTAATAATGTAATGGTTTGCATCTATGCCAAAGATGTACTGTGTTGGTAATGGGGGAGTATGGAAAATGTGTGCCTAATGTCCACTGTAGACCTGGTAATAATCAGATTATATTACCTCATAATCCGTAAGAGATGTTCCATCACCGTGTGTTGTGTTGATAGAGGGGTGTTGTTTGGGAATTCTGCACATGTGCATGATTGTTTTGTAGGTTTACAGATTCTGTCATAAAAATATATTTAAAAATTTATAATAAGGTGGGTTGGGGGAAAATACACTAAATATAAAGTAAAGACTAAAATTGGCAGTAAGATTTTGACAATATTCTTACATAATTTGTAACAAACGTCTCATGACAATGCAAGGTGTTGGAGGAGGGTTGATGTATGGGACCCCTGTATGATGTTATCAGTGCTTGTTTTGTAAGATCACAACTTTTACTATACAGTTATTGCTTATGTATGCTCATGTATAAATGATATAAAATAATAATAATAAGGTGGGTTGGGGGAAAATGTTTTGGTTAGTAGTAATATTTTGAGGATGCTTTTTAGTCATTAGTTAAAAATGTTTCACAGCAATTCAAAGTATTGGTGGTAGGGTGAGGTTTGAGAGCCCTGTTTAATGTTATGTATGTTTGTTTTGTAAGTTTACAACTATTGCTATACACTTATTGTTTATGTGTGGTTATGTATGAGCGATATACTTTCAAAAAATTTAAAAAATTTTTAAAAAGCTAAAATATATATACAGGAGCCTTGCCCAGGTTTTACTTATTGGACAGGAAGGCATAATGCTGAAAATGGTTTATTAATACATTTATTGATGAAGAGTATTGAAGATGAGTGAATCATTCTCTGATGGTCTCTATTTTCCTGACAGGTAGTAGGAGGAATAGCCTTCTGAGAGAAAAAGATAATGTGTAAGATAAGGGTTACAGGAAATCGATACAACATTGGAACATATGCTAAGAAGAATGTGTAGAAGTGGGAATAGTCCAGAACAGCTAAAAATTTGCTCAAGGTGCATTGATGTCTGAGTGCATATTGGAGTTCATAATTGTTGTTAGTACTCCCTTTCTATGATTGTATAGATTTTTTTCAGCATTGCCTTCCATATTAGGTAGAGTGAAAATTCTATTAGGTAGAATAAAAAATTAAATCATATACTTATGATTTAATTATTTCAGTTGGGGTAGCGTGTTAAAGTGAAGCAGAGAGAAGCTCTAACTGAATTTTGTTTTGTAAGGATAACTATTTCTCCATTATCCTATTTGAGAAACATAGTAATGCAAGAGCTATACTAATCTGTGCCTTTAATAATACCTACAGGGCTTTTAAGACAAATTTAGTCAATGCACTAGTCAGAATAAGGTAAATTTGCTGTAGTAGTAAATGAATCCTGAAATATCATTGTCTATTAGAATACAATTTTATTTCCTGAACAGTTAAGATCCACTGAATGTTCAGTGATCCTGTAGGGCAGTTGTTCAACTTGTAGATACTCAGTTATCCAGATGGCTTCATCTGTGTAGTCCTCCAATTTTAGTGCAGTCATTTATGCTTGGTGAAGCAGGGAAAAAGGTCGCTGTATAGTAGCACATTGGCCACTTAATTGTTCACACTGAGTGAGGCACACTTCACTTTTGTGAGATAGACACATGGCCTTATTTAAATGCAAGGGGGTTGAAAATATGATGGGGGCACATGGATATTTGGTGGCCAGGAAATGAGCTAGCCACTAATGAGAAATGAATTGTTTACTTAAATTTTATATTAACCTGATAATCTATATTTAGCATGAGATGTAGTGTGGCTATAGAGTAATATGAGCTAATTCCTAAGAATAAGCAGTGGTCACTAATATTGGCCTTGGCTTTGATCTGAATATTTTTCTTTTATCTGAATTCTTTCTCTGAGAGTTGCAATGTAAGTGTCTACATTTCGTAGGACTCCCCATTTAATTGGTCTGCAACTGGTAGGCAATTTTCTATTAAAATTTGAAAGTGCAAACTGTCTTGATTACATAGATATGATAAACTCTGATTTTTTTACCAGTTACTTTTATTTTTAATAAGCTATTTCTGGTCCTATCAGCAAAATGTAAAAATCCATCCATAAATTAATTTTGGAGGTTCAGGGTTGTATAGCTGTTTCAGGGAAAAAGACATGCTTGTTATATGTCATCTATCTTGGAACATCATGTTCAATTTGCTCTATGGTTATAACTGGAAAAATTATATACCCCTCATTAGCTTTTGCCAGACTAAATAGTTTAATCATGGAAAATACCTTCCAGGTAATTGAAAATGGAGCTTCTTCAAGTTATACAATACAGCAACATTAATTTTGGAATGAGTTCTGCCTTAGGACTTTCCCTCATCTCCATATACATTCATTTCTGGTTGCACCCTATCTCTAATAATAAGTCCACTAGAATTCAGCAGTTAACTTTAGAAATATGAATTTTCAACAAAATAATTATCTCTTTTTGTTTATTATTTTTAAGTATAAATTAAAAATAATTTAATTTTTTAAAATTGTTTATATAATTTGTTTATATAATTTATACCTAGACATTTGAAAAGTATTGCTTCATTGATTAAAGAAAGCCATGGATTTTCCAAATATTGTAACAATTTTATGTCAATTAGACTATCCCTTTCAACAATAATTTGTAAATTCAAGGAAGTTTCTATTTGGAAGCACTTAGTCATTATTTAATCAAACATTAATATTTATGAAAGAGGAAACTTTAAAGATTCCAGATAGCAAAACGATGTAATGTATTAAAATCTAAAATTTCTGATTGCAAGACCATTATTATTTGTATTAGCCATACTTTATAACATATGAACAGATTTTCTTTCATTTTGTTTGTTCTCATCAATTCTTAACCTTGAACACTGTTTGGCTCCAGAGTTTCCTCATGGCATTTTTCACTTGTGCATGTCTGAGAGTGTAAACTAAAAGGTTTAACATGGGTGTTATTATTGTATAAAATACAACCACTGCTTTATCAATTGGGAAGGTGATCATGGGCCAAATGTACATAAATATACAGGGTACAAAGAGTAAGAAGACCACAGTAATATGGGTGGCACAGGTGGAGAAAGCCTTCCGCTGTCCTTCAGAGCTGTGAGTCCTCAGGGAGCATAGAATAAAGACATAAGAAGTGATAAGAATAGAAAAACAGAGCATGCACAGCACCCCACTGTTGGTAACAACAAAGAGTCCAAAGATGTGAGTGTCAGTGCAGACTAGCTTCAGCAGAGGGTAAAGATCACACACGAAATGGTCAATGATATTGGATCCACAGAAAGTGACCATATCATAAAAAGGATTTGAATCAGGGCCTGAAGAAATCCCCTAGCCCAGGACATGACCACCAGGAGACCACATACTCACCAGCTCATTGTGATCATGTAGTGTAGGGGCCTGCAGATGGCCATATAGCAGTCATAGGCCATCACCATGAGCAGAATGATTTCAAATCCCACAAAGAAATGCTCTGCAAAGAGCTGGGTCATGCATCCACCAAAGGAGACTGTTTTCCTCTGAGAAAGTAAATCAAATATCATTTTGGGGGCCATAGTAGATGAAGAACAGATATCTATGAAAGATAAGAAAGACAGAAAGAAATACATGGGGCATCCCAGGGCTGGGCTCTTGTTGATTGTCACTGTAATAAGTAGGTTGCCTGCCAGGGTGATTAAATATATAATTGTAAACATGACAAAGAAGAGTTTCTGTAAGTCTGGTTTCTGTGTCAGGCTGAACAAGATGAATTCTGTCATGTTGTTCATTGCTTCATGGATCCAAGTTATCATTTGAATTAATATTGGATAAATGATTTATCTGCAAATATCACAGGATTTGCAATAGTGATAGATAAATTTTAAAGAAGCAATTTATATATCTGTCATGATTATTTTTCCTGTAACGTTGATGGAAACTCTCAAGCAGATAAATCCCAGCCTTAATGTTGGGCCATATTAGGAACTACATGTTGAATACATAGCCCTCTTCTTACCACACACAAATGCACTGAGCATGTTTTTATGACTGTTGTAATGTCAGGCAAATCTCCTGCATTTTAGATGGATGAATACTTTCCAATAATTGCCATATATTTTCTGCCATAGAAAAACAGGAATAGAAAGAAGCCTGTAAGGAGGAGAATAGACTTGAACCATCAGCACTTAATACACTGTGTTTCTCATCACACTAGCTGATAAGGCTAAGCTGCAGAGTTGGTTTCCTTATTAATTTTACTTTGTTTCAGTATGAATAGAAAACATCAAGTTATTTCAGCATGAAATTTGGTTTGATGTAGTGATTTTAGAATAACAGGCATGAGCGAGTATTTGAGGCCACAATAAGAAACACCCTGATAGTTCAGTTTTTGAGCTCATGCTACACTGGAACAGAATTGTGTAAGAATACAACCATTTCTTTAGCAAAATCCATCTGGATGAATGATACCCTGTAGAGAATAAAACAAACAATATGATGCAATGTATATATCCTAAATTATTTGAAACTCCTGAATTCACTATTGTAGAACTCCAGTGAAACTTAAGTTTCAGGAGTACTGTACAAATCAACGCTCATTTTGAGGAAGGTTATGAAATGTTCTCTGAATATGTTCTGAGAACAGATACTTTAATTTAATAGTACACAGGCACCATAATTTATTGAACAGAACATATTTTTTAGTATAAACAGACTGTTTTTGTATTTTGTTTTCAGCCATTTGAAGTTTATATGACTCTGTATTACTAAGCCTTAACTTTTTCATATATAACATAGGAATAATAGCAAAGGGCATAGAAGAATTGAAGAACATCATTATACTTTTGTCAAAGCTTGTATCCTAAAGTTAACAAGATAGTTTTCTACAGTTTTCCAAATTAATTATTAAATGAACTAAAATTTAAATATACACATTAATATTCTTATTTTGAATATTTGCTCATTATATTATCAGGAGGAAAAGGAAACTAAATAAGCAAGGTTAAAAATGAACTAAGTACTAACCTCAAGAAGTGAAAGCTACAAATTATATTAGAATAAATTAGACTGCAGAAATTGATACATCAGAAAATAGAAAAAAAGATTATATTTCTTAAATAAATATGAAGGCTTATTGGTATTTAAAAAATACTCTTAAAAGAAAAGACGAACCCACATAATCTGAATAAGAATCAAATATTGTCAAAAGGATATCAATTTAAAAAATACTGAAAAGAATATTATGAGTACAGCACTGGGGGCAATAAAATTTTTCAATAACTAATAAGCATTTTTCAAAACAGCTAACTATTTTCTTCATATTATCACCAAATAATGGGAAAAAACAAAATAAGGAAAAAATTTAAAAAGCATCATATGTATTAAAAGCTTTAAAAAACATAAATCTGTTTAATAAAGTAAACAATGAGATAAATATGTATCTGATATCTATATGGGAAAGGGATTAAGTAAATATGTATAAATCTAGGACACATATGATAGCTTCAACTACATAAAGACATGGAACACACCTGAAAATAATTACAAAAAGTATGACCAACAACTATTTCTATAAAAATAACATTTAGAAAAATAAAGTCTATTCACATAATTTATAAAAAAAGGCAAAATTAATGAAAATGTAATTTCAGGGAAAAACATGAGACATCAAGAATTTTCCATATCTTAAAATGTCAAGAAGCGCAATTTAAAATGTGAGATATTTTTAACTGACAAATTTGCAAGGATAGATGAGAGATATATTATCCATTGCTTATAAAGGTGTGCTGGTTTAAAATATTCTGCAAATAAATTTTACCCATTCTATGTATCTTAGTTTAGCATTCCTTACTCCAATGAATCTATTCTAGATAAACAAATAATGGGCAAAATTATGCATACAAGTTTTATTTCACAATATGTTTTATAATATGTGAAAGAATTGAGGCAACTCAAGTGTCTCCTTAAAGGGAACTATTAAATTCAATTCAGATATGCAATTATAAATATCAGGTGGATGTTAAAGAGTTTTGTAAGAAGAATTAATGATGTGGAAAGTACTTTTAATATAATACTAAGTGGAAAATGTAACATATAAAATGTCATATATATTAGGCTATCTGTTGTATAAAATGACATATGTACACAGAAAAGTATATAAGGTAAACAATACTATCTGAATTATGCTCTTAATGGAAATCTTTGTGGATGTCTTTCATAAATTTTCTGATGTGAATTTTCTATATAGAGAATACATTGCCTTTATAATCAACCAGTAAAATGATTTAATTATAGAAATTTTATTTTCTTAACTCATGTCTGTGCCTATACATCTCAAATGGCAGCTTTTCTAAGTAATGGGCATTCTTGTCCTTATTTATAAAAATCTGAGATAGTAGAAGCACATTTATATATAATTTACCAGTAAATTGAACCTTAGTATCACTCAGAGGTAAAAATAACAACAAATAAATCACAGGTTAAACTTACTTCTCTGAATGCATTTGGAGAGTAGCAGACATTTTATGTTCTAGAAAACATTTGGTGTGGACAGAGCAATCACTGATCCATCATTAATAACTTCTTCGCAGTTCATCCATGTTTACTTTAAGTACAGTATTTATTTCCTCAATTATTGAAAATGATTGCTGAGAGAGACTTCTTAAATAAATCTGAGTTCATGGGCAACTGTAGGCTCACACCATCTTGTGAATGTGGACCACAATCATCCCAGCTCAGAAATGAATTTCTTTAATCAGAACTTCCAAATCTCTAGGCTTCAAAAGAAATTGATGGGGCAACTCCTTATCATTGGAGGCCATCTCTCCTAGGTCTCTTTCCTACACATTTTTTATTCTTGGGTTCTTGGTGACAAGGTAAGTTATACTATAGAAGTTACTTGATTAAAATTAACTTAATTTGTAGATTTGAAAATAGCGAACTATGTTGAAGCAGATAATTTTGGGATTGTAAATACTGTGCTTTGAAATAAAGCAAAGTTGTCCTGAGTAGACCCTACATTCAGCTCTTTCAAACCTTTTTCTTAGAAACCAAAGCTCATCCTGGACATAGCTCCTGTAACAGTTGGGCAGTTTGATGTAATTATGAATTCCAAAAATATAATTGGATCATGCTTGTAAACTGATCTGTTAATCTGGGCATGATTAAGTTATGATTAGGGCGTTGACTGGGCCACGTCAGTAGGGCATTGAGCCCCACCCCTTGGTGGGTGGGGAATCAAATATAAAAGGCATGGCAAGAACAGTTTTGAGAAGCAGTCTTTTGAGAAGCAGTTTTGATGTTGGAAAGAAGGCCCCAGGAGAAGAGAAGCAAGCTGTTTGCCTGATCGTCTATAGCTGACCTTGTAGAGGAAACAGGAGCTAAGCCCAGAGAGAAACGTAGCCCCGGGAAGAGAGGAACCCCAGAAGCCTGAACCCTGGCAAACGCCGGCAGCTGTCTTGCTCTAACACATGGCAATGGACTGTGGTGAGAGAAGAAACATAACGCTTTATGGCCTGGTATCTGTGGACTTCTACCCCAAATAAATACCCTTTATAAAGACCAACCCATTTTTGGTATTTCACATTAGCACCCCTTTGGCTGACTAATTCAGCTCCTTTGGCCCTTGATTCTGGATCCAAATGGCTTGGAAACATAGAAATAAAGATCTTCAGCAATCTGCAACGAGTTATGTCAAGAGGTCTCTAGGCTCAGATATCCTGGGAGTCTGTCCTTATCAGTGCTTTCATGCATGATTACAGGGAAATATTGAAATGGATATTGCTCATGGCAAAGTATTAGGGATGCTCTGAACGTTCAGCTCCCAGAGGATTAGAATTAGCAGCTTTGGCCAAATATAGCAGCAAAACTAGTTCATCCTGTTGTCTCTTGTGGCTGCAGCATCTGTGATACCAATGGTGGGGGTGGAAGAGGGAGGGACAGCTAGGGTGTGTTAGCAGTTTCTCTGTATGGCTGTGGTTAGGAAGTGATCATAGAGTCTGGGAGTTCAGGCACAGAATGTTCTAATCATGGGAGTAAGAGTGCATGAGCATATCAGAACACATAAGGCAATCCTATAATATTTATCTCACAGAGTGATAGGGAGGATTGATCAAAATAACAAGTGAAACATCTAGCTTACTGAAAAACTTTTATTCTACTGTTGATAGCCTGAGGATAAACACATGTAGGCTAAAGAAAGTACTGTCAAATATTAAAAATGCAAATCATGCTGATCACCAAGAGTTTGGAGTACAATAAATTATGCCTTCTGGACTGGATGATTTACTTACTATCTATGCAACCATGGGAATTTTCTCACCTTCTTTATGCCTCTTTTCCCAAATATGCAAAGAGCATGATAAAGAAGCCTTCTTACAGGCCCATAGTGGTGTTATTTGAGATAAGGCCCATGATGCTCAAATGGCAAATGGCATAGAGAAAAGTCTTTGTTGTCAGTTGTTATTTTCTGTACAGGAAAATAGAGCTCTTGCTGTGACTGACAGAGGGTCAGGCAAGAATTGTCTCAACACATATATAGGGCTTGATTTCTTTTTTCATATGGGTGTTAAAATTCTGGTCAAATACAGAACATAGGCAGGAAAAATGACCAAGTTTTTGAAATATTCATTACAGATTCACAATTCCTTACAAGTTTGTTATCTTTTATGTGTGTTTGATGTCGCCACTAAAAAATCTGACAGTGAAGTTGAGATTTCATGGAAAGGTTGTAGGAGATAAAGGGAATGTGAATACCATGAGAACTAACAAATAATGAGCACTTTCATCTATCAGTCAATCGGCTACATCCAGTAAATCATCTGTGTGTCATATAATCCCCATACCATTCCATACATATGGCAATTTGGACAAGGACAATAGCTAGCATTTAGTAGTCTTGGGTTTAAGCCCTAAGTGATCTGATTTCTAATCCTGATCTCTGTTCATGCTATCATTTTACCTCATCAGGCACTGGTTATCTGATGTGCCTTATCCCCTGAATGTTGTGGGTGAAAAAGTGCTGACTCACACCAACACAGGATGGTTTCAAAACTTTGATTGTACCGGACAGGCAGGACTTACTCCTAAGACTGATCCCTTAGAAAAAGAGGGTGGAGAAAGGAACTTCTCCTAACTTCTTTTCCTACCTTTTCCTCCATCTTATTGAGCTCCCTAAGGACATTGTAATAACTTTGATTTGGGGATTTCTTTGATGGCTAGAGTTTGGAAAAAAGTCTACTGAAATTTAGATTTAGGAATGTGGATATCCTCTACATGAATGGGCCATGCTAGTATCCTAGATGATTTATGCCCAAAATACATGAACCTGCATATATTTCCCAATTCTATGCAAATTAATGAGGAGCAGTGTCTGGGAGGTAGAGCACATGCAACGTAGAGACTCCTAGTACATGTCTTTCATTTTTTGTTTGTTTGTTTCAGTTTCATGCTTTCCATTTTACTTTCATTTTTTTAATTAAAGAATTGTGGATTTACAAAACTTTATAATGCACAAAATACAGGATTCCCATATACCACCCTATTATTAACAGCTTGCACTGGTTACATTTAAAGATAGCACATTTTTATTTTTGCACCATTAACTATAATCCAGAGTTTAAATTAGGGTTCACTGTTTGTGTAGTGAACTTTCATGGAAGTTTTTAAAATTTTTATTCTGTTACCATATATACAATCTATTTCCCATTTAAATAATATTCAGATATAAATTTTAGTGCTCTTAATTATGTTCACAGTATTGTGCCACCATAACCACCATCCATTATCAAAGCATTTCCATCATTCCAAATAGGAGCACTGTTCATTTTAAGCCTTAACTTCCCATTCCCTGTACCCACCCCATCCCCTGTAAACTTTATCCTAGATTCTGACTTTATGAGATTGCTTATTCTAATTATTTCACATTAGCAAGGTCACAGAATATTTGGACTTTCAGTCTGGCTTATTTCAATCAATACGTTATTCTCAAGGTTCAACCACACTGTTACATATATCAGGACATCATTCCTATTTATGACTGAATAACATCCCAATGTATGTATACAATATATTATATTTATCCATTCATTGGTTGATGGACACTTGGGTTTCTTCCCTTTTTTGCCAATTGTGAATAATACAGCTATGAACAGTATGTGCATTATGTGCAAATGTCAGTTCGAGTCCCTGCTTTCTTTTGGTTATATTCCCAGTAGTGGGATTGCTGGGTCATATGCTAATTTTATATATAGCTTTCTGAGGAACTGCAAAAATGTCTTCCTTAGCAGCTGCACCATTTTACATTGCCATTAGCAATGGATGAATGTTCTTCTTTCTTAACAACCTTTCTAACATTTTATATTTTCCATTTGTTTAATAGCTACCATTCTAATGAGTGTGAATGGTCTCTCATTTTGGTTTTGATTTGCATTTCCTGATGGCTAATGATTTTGAGCATCTTTTCATGTACTTTATATGGATTTGTATACCTTCTTTGGAGAGCTATCTGTTCAAGTGTTTTGCCCATTTTTAAATTGGGTTGTTTGTCTTTTTGTTATTGAATTTAAGGATTACTTTATATATTTGTGATAGTAACCTTTATCATATATGCAGTTACCAAATATTTTGTCCCAATGTGTAGGTTGTTTAACTTTATCAAAAGATTGATAAAGTATTTTTAGGCACAAGCATCTGTAAAAAATTTTGATTCATTCCCAAATATCTACTTTTCTTTTGTTGCTTTTGCTTTGGGTGAAAAGTCTAAGAATATATTGCCTAAAAAAAAGTCCTGAAGATGCTTCCCTACATTTCCTTCTAGTAGTTTGATAGGTATAGCTTTTATATTTAGATCTTTGATTCATTTGAGTTGATTTTTTGTATATGGTGGGAGGTAGGGGTCTTCTTTTATTTTTTCAAATGAGGATCTAGTATTCTCAGCATCATTTGTTGAAGAAACTATTCTTTCCCACTTGACAGTTTTTTGCCCCCTTGTCAAATATCTGCCGGGCATAAATGTGAGGGTTAATTTATGAGCTCTCAATTTGATTCCTTTGATATGTATGTCTGCCCTTGTGTCAGTACCATACTGTTTTGTTTACTGTAGCTTCATAATAAATTTTAAGATTAGGAAGTGTGAATTGTCCAACTTCATTCTTCTTTTTGAAGATGGCTTAAGCTATTCAGAAACCTTATACTTCCATATAAATTTGATGATTGACTTTTTCATTTCTGCAAAAACACATTGCTGGAATTTTTTGGGATTGCAATAAATATATAAATTGCTTTGGGTAGGATTGACATAGTAATAATATTTAATCTTCCAATTCACAAAGAAAGAATGCCCTTCCATTTATTTAGGTCTTCCTAGATTTCTTTTTTTTTTTTTTTTAAAGATACTTACGTTACATAAATGTTACCCAAAAATTATAGGGATTCCCATATGCCCCACGTCCCCCGCCTCCCACAACCTCCCACATAAACATCTTTCATTGGTGTGGCAAATCAACTGCAATGGATAGACACATCCTAGGGCTTTGCCACTAAGCATGGACCATAGTTAACATTGTAGACCACACTCTCTCCCACACAGTTCTGCATATTATATGCTGATGTAAAATGGCCTATATCTGTCACTGCAATGTCACTCAGGATAATTCCCAAGTCCTGAAAAAGCCCCTGTATTACAATTGAT